>JAHRHZ010000078.1:16201037-16373837 GCA_024137785.1 Ginglymostoma cirratum | reverse complement strand
GGCCTAGTTGGCGGGAAGCTGTCGGAGGGCGGAGCAGCAGCACAGAGTGAATATAAACCTACCGGAGCTTGGAGATCACGGCCTAGTCAGCGGAAGGTTGTCGAAGGTGGAGGAGCAGCACAGAATGAGTATAAACCTACCGGAGCTCAGGGCACATTGTAACTGTGAGTAAAACTGGAGTGATGTCACAGGAAGGCTGTGACCTGATTGGCTGATAGGAAAACTGCACTAAATTTGAAAAGAAGTATCAATAAATTTAATTAATTGAACAAAGTAATTAACTAAGTAGAAATGGCCTGGCAGGTGATGTGTTATAGCTGTATGATGTGGGAGCTGGCTGATCCCATTGCAAACAGCGGTGACTATATCTGCAGCAAGCGTTGGTTGCTTGAGGAACTTCAGCTCAGAGTTGATGAGCTGGAATCTGAGCTTCAGACACTGTGGCACATCCAGAGGGGGAGAAGTACCTGGACGCTATGTTTCAGGAGGCAGTCACACCTAGTAGATTAAGTACTTCAGATTTGGTCAGTGGCCAGGGACAGCAGGGGGTGACTGCAAGTGAGGCAGGTAGAGGGATCCTGCATTCAGCAACAGAGGAGCCTCAGCTCTTTACCTTGTCCAACAGGTACAGGTACTTGTTCCCTGTGTGGATGAGGAACAGAGCTGCAGGGAGGACAAGCCAGCTGACAACGGCATTGTGGCACAGTAGGCTATTCAAGAGGGGGGAGCAAAAAGAAAAGTGGTAGTTGTAGGGGATTCTATAATCAGGGGAATAGATAGCATGTGCTGTGAGCAGGATCGAGAGTCCCACATGGTATGTTGTCAGCCTGGTGCCAGGGTGAGGGATATCTCTGACCAGCTTGAAAGGATATTGGAGAGAGAAGGGGAGGATCCAGTTGTTGTGGTCCACATTGGAACAAACAACATAGGCAAGACTAGGAGAGAGGACCTGTTCAGGTATTATCAGGAGTTAGGAATGAAACTAAATAACAGGTCCTTAAGGGTTATAATCTCTGGATTACTGCCTGAGCCATGTGCAAATTGGCATATGGACACAAGAATAAGGGAAGTAAATACGTGGTTAAAAGAGTGGTGTGAGAAAGAAGGGTTCCTTTTCATGAAGCACTGGCATCAGTACTGGAACAGGAGGGGTCTGTACCGTTGGGACGGTCTCCACCTGAATCGAGCTGGGACCAATGTTCTAGCGAAAGGAGTAAAAAGGCTGGTCAACTGTACTTTAAACTAGAAATTGGGGGTTGGGGGGGGCATGGAGGGTAAAACTTCCCCCAGTGGGGAACAAAGCAGCAAGTTAATATCTGTAGGGGTGGATTCAACTACAAGGAAAAGTATGAGAAAATGGCAGGAAAGGAGAATTCAGGCGAGGTTATTAAAGTCTCCAGCGCAGACACAAACAGGACCATGTGTTTGGAAAGGGTTAGGGATCAAGCCTTCAAGCATAACGGATAAACAAATGACAATGAGAAAAGGGACGGTTAATACAGGACTGAAGTTGTTATATCTGAATGCATTCAGTATAAGAAATAAGGTAAATGAGCTTGTGGCCCAGATTGAAATTGGCAGATATGACATACTGGGTATCACGGAAACATGGCTGCAAGAATCAGGAGCTGAATATCCGAGGATATACATCCTATCGAAAAGATAGACAGGTGGGCGTGAGGTTGGGGTTGACTTATTGGTAAGAAATGGAATTAAATCAATAGTATGAAATGAAGTAGGGTCAGATGGTGTAGAATCTTGTGTGGGTAGAGTTGAGGAACCGCAAAGGTGAAAAAACCATAGTTGGAGTTATGTAGAGGCCCCCGAACAGTAGTCAGGAGCTGGGGCGCAATATACACCAGGAGATAGAAAAGATGTCTAAGAAAGGCAAAGTTACAGTGATCATGGGGATTTCAATATGTGCGTGGACTGGGAAAATCAGGTTAGTAGTGGATTGTAAGAAAAAGAATTTGTGGAATGTCTACAAGATAGCTTTTTGGAGCAGCTTGTGGTGGAGCCCACTAGGGAACAGGCAATACCGGATTTAATGTTATGCAATGAGGCAGACTTGATAGGGGAGTTTAAGGTGAAGGAACCTTCAGGAGGCAGTGATCATAATATGATTGAATTTACTCTGCATTCGAGAGGGAGAAAATAGAATCAGAGGTAACAGTGTTACAGGTGAATAAAGGCAACTATAGAGGCATGAGGGAGGAACTGGGCAGAATTGACTGGGAGAGGAGCCTAGCAGGAAAGACAATGGAACAGCAATGGCAGGAGTTTCTAGGATAATTTAGGAGAAACAGCAAAAATTCATCCCTAGAGAAAAGAAGCATGGTACAGGGAAGATGAAGCAACCATGGCTGACTAGGAAAGTCAGAGATAGCATAAAAGCAAAAGAGAAAGTAAATGATGTGGCGAAGGGCAGTGGGAACCCAAAGGACTGGGAACCTTACAAAGACCAACAGAGGGCAACAAAAGAAAAGAAATAAGGAGGGATAAGATTAAATATGAGGGTAAGCTAGCCAGTAATATAAAGAAGGACTGTAAGAGTTTCTTTAGATATATAAAGGACAAAAGAGAGGAAAAGGTGGAAATTGGACCACTGGAAAATGATGCTGGAGAGATAGTATTGGGGAACAAGGAAATGGCTGTGGAACTGAATAATTACTTTGCGTCAATCTTCCAGTGGAAGACACGAGCTATATCTCAAAAATTCAAGAGAGTCAGGGGGCAGAGCTGAGTATATTGGCCATCACAAAGGAGAAAGTGCTAGAAAAACTGAATGGCCTGAAGGCGAATAAATAACCAGGACTAGATGGACTACACCCCAGAGTTCTTAAGGAGATAGCTGAAGAGATAGTGGAAGCGTTAGTGGTGATCTTCAAGGAATCACTAGAGTCATGGAGTGTCCCAGAGGACTGGAAAATTGCTAACATGACACCCCTGTTTAAAAACGAAATAAGGCAAAAGACAGAAAATTACAGGCCAATTAGCCTAGTCTTAGTTGTGGGTAAGATTTTGGGGTCCAGTGTGAAGGATGAGATTTCTGAATTCTTGGAAGTGCATGGTAAAATAGGGCGAAGTCAGCATGGGCTCATCAAGGGGAGGTCATGCCCGGACAAATCTGTTGGAATTCTTTGAGGAAGTAATGAGCAGATTAGACCAAGGAGAGTTTTGGGCCCCATATTTCAGGAAGGATGTACTGGCCCTGGACCAGGTTCAGAGGAGGTTCACGAGAATAATCCTAGGAATGAAAAGCTTATGAGGAACGTTTGAGGGGGGATCTAATTAAAACTTACAGAATACTGAATGGCCTGGACAGAGTGGCTGTTGGGAAAATGTTTCCATTGATAGGAAAGACTAGGACCTGAGGGCACAGCCTTAGAGTAGATCGGAGATAAGGAGAAACTTCTTTAGCCAGAGAGAGGTGGATCAATGGAATTCACTGCCACTGTGGAGGCCAGGTCATTGAATATATTTAAGACAGAGATAGATAGGTTCTGGATTGTCAAGGGGATCAATGGTTACAGGGACACAGTGGGAGAATAGGGTTGAGAAACTTATTAGACACGATTGAATGGTGGAGCAGACTCAATGGGCTGAATGGTCTAATGATCATCAGGAGCTACAGATCTACTCCAAAACGTTAGAATAGTCTAATTTCTGCTCCTGTGTCTTATGGTCTTATGGTCTAAGTCACAGAGTAGCAATAAATTTGGCTGGCATTCAAGTGTCTTCAGGACTTGCAAAGAGCTTCATAGTTAAAGACCTTTGACAAATCAGTAAAGACCATTAGAGTTTATTGCATTGTCGAGCAACAGAAATCATGTTTGTGTTTCCCATGGATTGCTGGATATGTCATTGGGTCTCATTGATGGATAGAAAGCAGCTCTGGAGGATTGATATGGACAACATGTTTTGTTGCTATGGCCTTCATCAGGGTTTAGTCCATTGCTGTCACCACCCTGCTATAAGGCTGTAAAAACTGGGTCACCTGGTAGAATCTCCAGATACTGGAGAATTTCTCCTGACATTATATCCATGGGATATACAAAGTTGAGTGAAAGACAAATGAACAATCTCTAGCATTCCCTCCAAAGTCAATTTCTTCAGTATCACAATGACAATCATGTGAAATCAGTTCTGCAGGTCAGGACCCAACAACCACATACCAGATAATCAACCTCCGAAGCAGACCCCTTTTCACAACTTAATGATGGCGGACATTTCACTGAAGGAGGACAGTGAAATTGGGGACATACCCTGAATGCCTCAGTGAAAAGGGGCCGTGCTGACATCAGGAACCAACAGGAGTCTGCTGCAAACTTGGCCTCATAGTAGCACCTCAAGCACAAACACAATACAGTGAGAAACTGACCACATAAACATTGTTGTGGAGAAGCAACAAGAACAGGAGAGAGTACAGAACACTGACTTGAGAATATCTCTCTTCAATGCAACTCATGTCCTTTTTGCCACACCTCGGACTCAACAGCTGGTCTGCCGAATCACCTGTGGACACACAATTCATAGAAACTAGGAGTCAGAGTAGGCCACCCTCTGCCATTTAATACTATCATGGCTCATCATCTATTTCAATGCCATATTCTCACTTTCTCCCTATATCCCTTGATGCCTTTAAAATCTAAAAATTATCCATCTCTTTCTTGAATACATTCAGTGACTTGGCCTCCGCAGCCTTCTGTGGTAGAGAATTCCACAGATGTTTCCTCATCTCAGTCATAAATGCTCTGCCCTATATCCTGAGACTGCATCTTGTGGTTCCCAATCCAGAGGGAACATCCTACCTGCATCTAGTCTGTATATAGCATTTGCTAATATCCTAATTTCCTTCTTAATTGCTTGCTACGCATGTCTGTTTACTTTCATTGACTGGTGTATAGGAATACCCAAAAACATTTCCCAATATATCACCATTTAAGTAATAATTTTCCTCTCCGTTTTTACACTGAAGTATATAACTTCACATATAGCCACGTTGTACTGCATCTGCCATGTGTTTGTCCACTCATTCCACTTGTTTAAATCACCTTGAAGCCTACTTGCATCTCCTAACAACTCACAATCCTACCCAGCTGTGTGTTTTGGAAATGCTGCATTAGTTCCCAGGTCATTTATATATGTCAGAAATATCTGGCTCAAGCAGAGATTCTTGAAAGCCTCACTTGTCACTGCCTGTCATTCGGAAAAAAGACTCGGTTGTTCCCATTCTCCGTTTCCCATCTGTGAACCAATTCTTGATCCATGCTCATATACTATTCCTGTCCCATGTGTTTTAACTTTGTCCACTAAATGCTTATGAGGATCCTTCAGCCTTCTGAAAAGCCAAAAACAGCAAATCCACCAGTTCTGCCTTATCTATTCTACTAGTTACATCCTCAAAAAACATAGGTAGATTTGTTAAACATGATTTGTCTTTCTTAAAGTCATGCTGGCTTTGTCCAATCTTATAATGCTTTCCAAATGTTCTGTTATCATGTCTTTTATATTAGACTTCCAGCATTTCCCCCACTACTGATGTTAGGCTAACTGGTCTGTAATTCTGTTATTTTTCTCTCCACTCTTCATAAATAGTGGGGTTATATTTGCCATCTTCCAGTCTTTAGGAAACATTTATAGAATGTTGAAAGATGACCACCATACATCCAATATTTCCAGTGCCACTTCCTTTAGCACCTTGGGATATAGATTATCAGGGCCTGGAGATTTGTCAGTCTTTAACCCCCAATAATTTCCCCAGCACCATTTTCTTACCAATTCCCTTCAATTCCACTCTCTCACTGGTTCTTTGATTTGCTAACATTTCTGGGAGATTATTTGTATCCCTTTTGTGAAGAAAGAACAAAAAGTGTGTGTTCAATTCTTCTGCCACTTCTTTGTTTCCCATTACAATTTCCCTGGTTTCTAATTATAAGGGACTTGCATTTGCTTCTAGTAGTCTTGTTCTCTTCATACATTTATACAAACTTTTACAGTCAGTTTCTATGTTCCTTGCTAGTGAACATGAACTCAGGGAGATGTCATCCTTGATTTGAGGAACTGATGACAATAACTTTTTATGTATTGTCATTAGATTTTCCCTTTGAACGGAAACAACGTTTGTGCATTCATAAATTCTGTAAAGTAACTGCCCTAATTTGACCTTGGAAAACTGCCAGCACTAATGGAAATGAATCTTATTTAAAATGTTGTTAAAATCGATAAGACAAGATCAGGAGTGAAAGATCCTTCCTCATAAACACTGCAGCAAGGCCAAAATGGATCTGAATTTGGATCACAATTCATCTTGCCTTGTCATTCTGTTTTGTTAGTGTTATCTTATCAGATTTTTGCTAAATGACAGTATTTACAACAGTTAAACCCCTTTCATTGGTGTGCTTAATGCTTTTTTGAGTAGTTCAGGTGAGCCCTAATAATCTGAAAGGTACTTTTAAACGAATAAAATGTAATCCTTTCAATTTGTAAGAGCCAATATTAAGGATTAAGGGTAGACCTATTTCCGTGTCACTAAATCTTTCAAATCTCAGTTCCTTTTTATGCAATGTTCTCCTAAATAAAAGAACAGGTTATGACTTGGAAAGCATGTGTGTAACTGCACGTACATTGCATTAATAAAGTATTACCACTTCAGATGGGTTAATGTCATTTGACTGAATTGGAGTTGAAGCTGGGATAAATCAGAGCAAAATCCTGGTCAAATTCAAACTTCTTTCAACAAAAAAAATGACTTGAGTCCAAATTCATATATTGCTTACGATACTTACAAGAAACCAAACCATAGAAATTGAATAAGAAGAAAAGAGCTGTAGCTCGATACTTGTAAAGGTACAACTCATTAATTTTTTTTAATAAACGCCATAATCCTAGGCGGTGATCTGTTTTGAATTTCACTTTCACAGACTTAACATAAAATGCCTCCATTTGTTCATCTCTATTTTCTGTTTTTAATCTTTCTCTACCCTGTTTTCTGTCCACGTCCCAGAGCCTTGCGAATCAAAGGGCAAAGATATAGAGATAGCAAGAACTGCAGATGCTGGAGTCAGAGATAATACAGTGTGGAGCTGGAGGAACACAGCAGGTCAGGCAGCATCAGAGGAGCAGGAAAGCTGACGTTTTGGGTCTGGACCCTTCTTCAGAAACAGGGAGGGGGAAGGGAGCTGGGAAATAAATAGAGAGAGGAAGGGTGGGGCTGGGGAAGGTAGGTGGGATGGTGATAGGTGAGTGCAGGCCTAAACATGGAATTCACCAGTTTTAAAATCTCCCCACCCCCAGCCTCATCCCATATCTAACCCTCCCTCACATCCCCACCAAAAGCGTTCTCACATCCTACAGACTAAGGGGGTGGCCACGGGCACCCGTATGGGCCCAGGCTATGCCTGCCTCTTCGTAGGATACATAAAACAGTCCCTCTTCCTCTGTTACACTAGCACTAACCCCGCCCCCTCCAGCATCTTTCCCTACAACCTCAGGAAGTGCCACACCTACCCCGACACTTCCCCTCTTGCCTCCATTCAAGGCCCAAAGCAAATCTTTCATATCCGACAGGGTTTCACCTACACATCTGTCAACTTGGTCTACTGTATCCGTTGCTCCTGATGTGGCCTCCTCTATATTGGTGAGACTAAGCGGTCGCCTTCCAGTCGCTAACCATTTTAATTCTACTTCCCACTCCCTGGGGGACATGTCCATCCTGGGCCTCCTCCAGTGCCACAATGATACCACACGCAAACTGGAGGAACAACATCTCATATTCCACCTCAGGAGCCTACAGCCTGATGGCCTAAACATAGAATTCACCAGTTTTAAAATCTCCCCACTCCAAGCCTCATCCCAAGTCCAAACCTTCCTCTCATCCCCACCTCCTTGACCTGACTGAATCTATCTCATCTCCTCTCCCATCCCACTGACGAATCCCCACCACTCCCTACCTGCACTCACCTATCACCATCCCACCGACCTTTCCCAGCCTCACCCCTCCTCTCTTCATTTATTTCCCAGCCCCACTTCCCTCTTGCCATTTCTGAAGAAGGGTCCAGACCCGAAACGTCAACTTTCCTGCTCCGCTGATGCTGCCTGGTCTGCTGTGTTCCTCTAGCTCCACACTATGTTGAAAAAGACATGGAGTCTGCTAATGGTCACAAAAGACCTGCAGGAGTTGGGCCAAACTGTACATCCATGCTGTATGACTCTATGACCACTTGATGTAAAAACCATTTAACATTGTCACTTGATCATGGGTGAAAAAAATCTTTCAATTTCATACTTACCTACTACAACTCAGTCACTAATTTCAAGTTTATGTTATTTCCAAAATGTTTTGGTTTTTATCATAAATGTGCTGCTTTCTCATTCCTTCACTCCCTCCAAACCAGGGGTTGGTGGCCATTCCTTCAGGTGCCTGTACTTGAAGCTTTCAAATTCCCTCCTTCAGGCTCATCTCCTCTCTCTCCCTATTTGTGACAGCCCTTATGACCTACCTGGTTGATTAAGCTTTCACTCAGCTGTCTTACTATCTCCTTTTTTCTTTGGCTCAGGGCCATTTTCTTTTGTCTGATAATGTTGTTGGGAATGTTTTACAATGTTCAGGCTGTTGTATAAATTCAGGCTGTCACTGTTGATTGTCCAGCTTGTTCTCTGAAAGGTACGCCACCTCAGTGTGGTACATTGAGGCTGGGGGAGCTGACACCATTCTTGCTGTAACACATACAGGTGTGAAGGGTTTTAAGAGTAATTTAAAGCTTTCTAAAATTAAAGTCTATGCTTTACAAGCCTGGTGTTCATCACTGCAATCAGCCTTTGGTTTATTTTACTGTTTTTGGCCAGAATGCGAGCTTTTACATTTTGAGTAAATCTGTCATATCTTCGGTCTCTTTGTTGACTACGCCTACCCATCCGTTGAAATGTGTTTCAGTTTTGTCTCACTCCACTTGTACTGACATCATAGCGATTTGTTGGCAGTAAGCTCAAATTTTAGAAGTTGTACTACAGATTTTGAGAAGTTGGTGCGTCGGCACTGGGTAAGTTGACAAATGGAAAGGGAAGCCACAGCAAAGTAGAGAATGCAATTGTTGAAGTCTTCCTGACAAACTGTTGAGATAAATATGGATCTCTCAGTCAGAATCACACTCGTTCTCCGCCATTATCACAGTTAGCTCTTTATACAGTTCTTTAGAAGGGAGAGAACAAGCACTCTAGCAATCTCTTCACTGCTGTCAGCAGGAGCAATTTATGTTTGTTAAAATAGCATCTTGCAAATAATAATGCAATTGTAAAGTTATTGATGTTTGTGTAATTGTATTGTTGGCTACAGAACCACAACACCACTGTAATGACACAAAAGTACGGTTAAATTCCACGCAACTGGAAGCAGGAATGGTTCATTTCTAACACATTGCTTCTAATGGAGCCACGTAAATGCACTGCCAACAACAGAAGTACTGCCTCACAATTAATTCATATAAATTACTGCATTGTAATAGTCTGTTTTATGAAATTTTAATATACATTTGTAAAAAATGGAGAATTGATATTTTTTGGGAATTATGACTGTTTTTCACATCAAAACTGGAAAGCGGAAAGATGTGCTTGGTTCATGGAATCTTGCTTCTGCACAGCAGCTAAATTTTCATTTTCTATAAGATACATTCTACAAGATTCATGCAAATAGCAACCTCCTCTCTCCTTTAGCACGCACTCTAAAACAGTCTGTTGCACATGGCTCCCTTTTAAAGGATTCCCGAGATGTCAATTCTATCAGCAGATATAGAATAAAGTATGTAATTGAAACCAAAAGCATGGACAAAGCATCTCCAAAATCTGAAATGTGCAAACTGAAAACTCTAGGTCAACAACTTAATGCATGCTGACCAATAAGAGAGTGAACTGCATATGGAATTTACACCTTAATATCTCTTTAATTGGTGAAACAGATGAAGACAGCTGCTATGGAAAAGAGGGAAGAAACAAGACCTCATTGTTATTGAAACATAACTATGAATAAAATGAAAGGGTTAAATGATCCAGTTGATAATTGTATCCATTATCAAACGGCAAACAATTGTTACAACATTTTATACTGACCACCCTTCCGTTGCTTTACCTTTTAACCTATTTGCTTACTTCACTGCTGTGATAATAAAATGTACTTCAAAACAGTGAAATCTATCACTTAGATTTTTTTTTTAAAGATTTCACAAAGTCTGAGTTTGGATCTCAGCCTTGGCTGTTTTACAAACCTGTGTTCAATGGCCAAGTTTCATTAGATTGACCACAAGGTGGAGCACTTTACGCTAATACAAAACCTGAAATGCAAAGGACGGCCAAGATGCCAATTTCCGTTTTTGCCCAATGCCTTTTGGATTTTCAGTCCATACAGCACACTGATTGTAAATGAAGAAAAGTCACTTCAGAATGGTCTTCTTGATGACAACTGACAGGGCAATGACAACTGCCTGACCTTTGCACACAGTGACTCTAAAGTGGTGGGAAAATGTCAACAGGGGGTTAAATTTAAAGTTAGTTCTGGGCCAAAAAAAATTGTGTTTCTTGTTTAGAACAGTCATTTCCACAAGCCAATGCCCATTGTCAAAGGTGCTCAGCAGTTTGAAAATCACAAAGAAAAGACATTGGGAGAGTTTTGATTTTGTCAAACTTGAGTAGTAAGACCCTGTGTTATCAGTGGGAAAATGCAGATGGAGCCTGAGGAACACCTGAAATGCTGCCAGTTTAACGTTGTGCTATATTGAGTTGAGTAATAGAGTGAGTCATGACTTCAATAGAACGAGAGTGCAAGCAAGAAAATGTATGGAAGAAGCAAGGAAGAAATTATGATCATTTTGTTTTAACAACTGTAGAAAACATTTTTTTTATTAATCTCATTTCCTAAAGCCTGAGGTTAAGGGAGCAGAAGCTACAATTTTATTGCACTGGGCAATGAAGATATGTACTAATGAGAATGCAAAGCACATCCAGAAATACCCAGTTTTGCTGAAATTGCTTGACTGACCTCTTATACAGAAACATAGGTCTTTTCAGCTCTACACAATTGCCGGGGTATTTTATTTACAAAGTTTGAGATTGATCTATGAGTTGCATTTACCCATAACATTAGAATATCTCTGCATAAAGCTTTGAAAGAACCATAAACTAAATTGGCAACTACTTGCAGTTTCATAGCACACTTACTATAGGAAGGTATTCCAAAATTCTTCACGAAGTATGAGGAAAAATTTTTTTTGCTGAATCAAAGGAGGAATGAGGAAAAGTAACTAAAAGTTAAGGAGCTGAAATTTAATTAGGATCTGAGAAGGAGGAAACAGAGGTGGAAAGGTGAAAGGATTTAAGGATGGAATGATAGAGTCTGAGACCCAGGTGATTGAAAGCCCTGGCACTAATGCTGGGGCAAATAGAAAGGGGAATGCAATAGGGGCTGCCTTCAAAAGAAGAGATTCCAGTTGAAATGGGTGTTAATACTGAGAAAATGCAACATCAACAAATGGAGGAAAAGATATGACAAAGTCATGATTGGATGAACGGTCATGGAACTTGAAATGTTAACTCTGTTTCTCTCTCTACAGAGGCTGCCAGACCTATTGAGTTTCAGCAGCTCTTTCTGCTTTTGGTGAGGAAGAGATTTTTTGATAGACTTTGGAATGAAAGTCCATGCCTAAGCCAACAATGAGCTTTTTGTTTGTGCCAGAGGGAAAACCTAACTGGAGAGATTTTAAGTGTAGGAGATGTCGGTGCACATCTTGGAGACAATATTGTATTCATGGATTTTCTAAAATCTTGGAATCTGGCTCACTGAAAGTTAGGGTTCTTACATGCCCTGTACATCTGGGTGAGTATGAGATAACAAGGTGTAGAACTGGATGAACACAGCAGGCCAAGCAGCATCATAGGAGCAGGAAAGCTTAATATTGACGTTTCGGGCCTAGACTCTTCTTCAGAAATGGGGCAGGGGAAGGGGGTTCTGAAATAAATAGGGAGAGAGGGGGAGGCAGATAGAAGATGGATAGAGGAGAAGATAGGTGGAGAGGAGACAGACAGGTCAAAGAGGCGGGGATGGAGCCAGTAAAGGTGAGTGTAGATGGGGAGGTAGGGAGGAAATAGGTCAGTCCAGGGAGGATGGACAGGTCAAGGGGGCAGGATGAGGTTAGTAGGTAGAAGCTGGGGTGGGGCTTGAGGTGGGAGGAGGGGATAGGTGGGAGGAAGGACAGGTTAGGGAGGCGGGGACGAGCTGGGCTGGTTTTGGGATGCAGTGGGGGAGGGGAGATTTTGAAGCTTGTGAAGTCCACATTGAAACCATTGGGCTGCAGAGTTCCCAAGCGGAATATGAGGTGCTGTTCCTGCAACCTTCGGGTAGCATTGTTGTGGCACTGCAGGAGGCTCAGGATGGACATGTCGTCTGTGGAATGGGAGGGGGAGTTGAAATGGTTCGCGACTGGGAGGTGAAGTTGTTTAGTGCGAACTGAGCGTAGGTGTTCTGCAAAGCGGTCCCCAAGCCTCCGCTTGGTTTCCCCGATGTAGAGGAGGCCACAACGGGAACAGCTGATGCAGTATACCACATTAGCAGATGTGCAGGTGAACATCTGCTTGATGTGGAAAGTCTTCTTGGTGCCTGGGATGAGAGTGAGGGAGGAGGTGTAGGGGCAGGTGTAGCAGGGAAAAGTGCTGGGTGTGGTGGGGCTGGTGGGGAATGTGGAGCGGACAAGGGAGTCACGGAGGGAGTAGTCCCTCCGGAAGGCAGATAAGGGTGGGGAGGGAAAATGTCTTTGGTGGTGGGGTCGGATTGCAGATGGCAGAAGTGTCGGAGGATGATGCGTTGGATCCGGAGGTTGGTGGAGTGGGTGAGTATTTGTGCAATTCACTGGCAGTGTAAAAGATACATATCCAGTTGGGTGAAAGATTTTCCCACTCAAACACCAGATTTAGTGGAGTTAAAATTATGGATTTCAATCTATATTTTGGAATTTCAAAATTAAAACCAAGCAACAAGATCTTACTTTGTAAATCTATTCATCCCTAATTGCAACAAGCACTGAAAATATCAGACCAAATGATTCTATTTCAACTGTTATGGTCTGTATAGTATTTATGTATTCAATGTCATCAGAAGTGAACTGTATTAACAAAACAGCACAGTGATTTTTAAGCTCAGTTTTTCCTGTACTCTACCGGTTTGCTGAGTTCAGTACTGTAAAAAAAAATGAAAGATATAACATAACACATTAATGAATAAATATTTTTATTAATACTACAGATGTTGGATGAAAAGTAATATTTCAGAAGCACTGGCCTAATAATTGCAATTGCATCTTATTACAGAATAAATGGGTGCAATTAACATTGTCTAAATTTCACGGATAAGACCATGTTGGAGTGATTAGATGCTGAAGTACACAATGAATAAGTAATCATGTTTTAAACAAACAGAAATAGTTCCTGTTTGGAGGCCATAGCAAACAACAATTGTCCTCGGTGGACACTCTGTTTACATTCTCTATTTGCTGGAAATGTGTCATTCTCCAATCTCTTTCTCTCCAGACTTTGTTAATGATGATGACATTTCTCTTAATAAAACCTTTAAGCCTCATTGAATGAAGAGCTCTTTTCCCAAGAGTACTTGCTTATTCTCTAGTTTAGCAATTACACACACACACACACATACACCCTTCTTTCAGAATATGAATGTAAAATGGCCTACTCACTTAAGCAAGTGAAGTTTATTGGTTTTTGAAGGCCCATCTATTAGAATTGCTAACTAGTTAATTCGGACAGGGACAAAGACATAATGGCAAAACAAAATAGAAACTTGAATGAAGACTGCTTTCATCCTTTGAGGCTTTCTTTGGGACGATCTTCCGTACTATCAAATTAGTACCTTCCCCCCTTCCCCACACCCTGGTAGCCGGTCATTGTCTATCACTCTATCCCTATTAATGGACTGTTTTAGTTTACTGATCATTGACAGGACCAAAGAATACCTGCTTCTTTTTTGACTCTGAGTGGGTTTGAATAGACTGTCTGTGGTAATACAGGCATTTACACAAAAGTCACTAAAACAAAGTAATTTCTTTTACTGAAATTAGTCCATTATCTGACTTTCAATGCACCACTAAAAAAGGATGCATTTAAAATATAAGCAGTATTGCCACGAAATAAACTTCACACCAGCATCATTATTGATGTGCAAATGAGTGGATGTTGAAGTAAAGTGGAACAGGAATCTCTAAAGGAAGGGATTCCTTTCTGCTTTGTTCCCAATTCAAGTTGAGCCTGAATTCTGTGTTTGCCTTGCACAAGTATCAGTGTATACTGCTTTGTATCAGCAATAAACTGATTGATATTTGTCTCATATCCACTACCATGACCTGCATGATCTGTGAGGCTGCCTGGTACAAGTGTGAAGTCAGAACATTACCCTGTATCTATACTAAAATGTCTCATATTTGTTATGCTACATTAAAGTTTTTGCACAAGGTAATCAACAATATACATTATCAGCTTAATTGTTGAGGCAGACAGAAACATTGAGAGAGAAATATTAATGCTGAATAACTCATTTGAAATTACTATTATTTTGTGATACAGTTCTGTGTTCACTTTCCCAAACTGGAGAGAACAGTCAGACTATAACAATTTCCTGACAGCTAAATGAAAAATGTAGGTGTCAGACATGTCCATCCTGGGCCTCCTCTAGTGTTACAATGACACCACCTGCGAACTGGAGGAGCAACACCTCATATTCCGCCTGGGGAGCCTACAGCCCAATGGCCTAAACATGGAATTCACCAGTTTTAAAATCTCCCCACTCCCAGCCTCATCCCATGTCCAACCCTCCCTCTCATCCCTGCCTCCTTGACCTGACACAACCTGACCATCTTCTCTCCCACCTATATACCCCACCCATCTCACTGACCAATCCCCACCACTCCCTACCTGCACTCACCCATCACCTACCCACCTTCCTTCCCCAGCCCTGCCCCTCCTCTCTCCATTTATTTCCCAGCTCCCTTCCCCTTCCCCATTTCTGAAGCAGGGTCCCGACCTGAAATGTCAACTTTCCTGCTCCTCTAACGCTGCCTGGTCTACTGTGTTCCTCCAGCTCCTCTTGACATTTCCTTTCTTGCAGGCAATGTACATTGGGGAAGGCTACAGCTAGACAAGGGGAAACAGTTTAAGAATAAAAAGTCTCCTGTTTAAGGCAACAATGAGGAGAACGTTTTTCTCAGATTCATGTCTATGGAATCCTTTTCCCCAGAAATCACTGGAGACCAACTTTCCCTTAGCATTCCAAGCACTGTAAGCAGCATTGGGAAGTTAATTGTGCATTGACTTTTGATGTTGGAAGTCACTGCTGTACGTTGACCTCACAGGCCCATATATCCAGGAAGAAAATTCGAGGGAACACTGGCGGAGACTATAGGTCATTGGAATTATTCAGGACTGAATTAGTTAAATGTTTGGTAGACATGGGGGTGAGGATTTACAGGGGCAGACTGGAAATGGAGGTAACACCATGTCTAGGATCAGCCACAATCTTACCGTGTGCTGGAACAAAGAACCAAATACCAATTCCTGCTTCCAAATCTGACGTTCCTGTGTCGTGAAGGTTTCTGTAGGAATTGTGTGTGGCTGCAGTCATTTAGAATATCATTGCATTAATCTTATGGGTTGATCCCAATGCAGATATTGAATGAAATGAGCAGTTCAACATATCCAAAGTATGCATGCGACAACTCAATGTTTTTATATGTATCCGGGGCAACATTGTCCCTAATCTGCCTTTATGTAGCCACTCTGATGATCCATGCATGGTTCTAAAAGTTGTAGCCATGTCATATCTTGGGGGTCTGGCCAGAAGAAAAATAGATTTGCAGGATCCAGGGTTGCTGTTCTCTTTGTGGAGATCCAAAAGTTTCATTTTGGAGTCCCTACATTTTGCTGGAGAATGTAAAGGTAAAGTCATCATAGTCTTTCCACACCCATAGGGCTGCTCTCTCGTAAGAGTGAGATGACTGGCGGTGTTTTGACTCAAGGGTCATCACATTTCAAGCAAAGGGAGAGGTTCAGAAGGAAAATCCTTCATGGTAACCTCAGCCGGTACAAGAATTGAATCCATGCTGTTAATCTTGCTCTGCATTGCAAACCAGGCATCCAGCCTACTGAGCTAAACAACATGCCATCTGACCTTCTCAAACAAATACATAATGCATCATGTTTGACAAACATATTAGAGTTTTTTGAGGGCTAGCAGATTATATAAGGAGAACCAGTGGATGTGGCACAGTTGCATTTTCAGAAGGCTTTCAATAAAGCCCTAAACAGGAGGTTAATGAGCAATGTCCATGAGATTGGGGGAAATATACCGTCATGGATTGCAAATTTACTAACAGACAGAAAACAGGTAGTAAGAATAAACAAATAATTTCCAAATTGGCAGACTATAACTCATGGGCACTGCAAGGATCAGTGCTTAGGCCCCAGCCATTCCTAATGACATAGCAATGATTTGGATATTAGGACAAATATGTAACATTTTCAATCTTGCTGATACAAAATTAGGTGAGAACAGGAGTTGTGAGGAGGATACAAAGTATCTTCAAGCAGACTTAGGGTATGAGAGCGGTCAAGAGTATTGCTGCTGGAATATAATGTGAAAATATGTGAAGTTATGTACTTTGGCAGGAAAAGCAGAAATGCAGGATTTTTTTATTTCGTGAAATGTTAATAAATGTTTGTCTTTATTGTTGGAAGATTTGCATACAAGAGAAAGGTCTTGCTGCATTTGTGTAGAGCGCTGATGAGACTGCACTTGGAGCATTGTGTACAGTTTTGGTCTCCTTACCTAAGAAAGATATCATTGCCATGGAGTGGGTAAAGGTTCATTAGACCGATTCCCTCACGATAGTGGTATTGTAGTTTGATAAAAGATTAGGGACGCTAAGTTTATATTCTATAGAGTTTAAAAGAGTGAAAGGTGATCTTACTGAAACATAAATAATTCGTACTGGACTTGCCAGCATAGGGGCAGAAAGAATGTTTTGCCTAGTTGGAGTGGATAAAGTGAGGGATCGCAATCGCAGATTATGAGATATTTATTTTAATGAGAGAAGTCTTGCAAATAAGGCAAAGGGTGTTGATTATCACTCGAGGAAAAGATATTAATGCTATCATTGGTGAGGGTGGGGCATTACTGGCAGTTCAATAATCTGGACTGTTGAATCTTTAGGTAAAACTGAGAGGGGAAATGAGTGTAAAAGGGGATGCAATGTCACAATATTTTCCAAGGCAACAATGATTGCAATGAGGAGCAATGATACCTGAGAAGGATTCTCAAATGAAACGATATGGGTGGTACCTTAAAATAAAAGCAAGTGGACTGCAGCAGTTCAAGAAGGCAGTTCACCACCACCTTCTCAAGAGCAACTAGGGACAGGCAATAAATGCTGGCCAGCCAGCAATGCCCACATCCAACAAGAATTTTAAAAAAGGACAAAAATTGTAGGGAAATAAAAGTAGAGAATTTCAACTTCCCCATTGTAACTGGGATAGTCAAGTCATGTAAGGTTCAGAGGGAATAGAATTCTCAAAAATTAGCCAGGAAATCTTGGTAAACCAGCATGCAGAAAATCGAACAACAGAAAGGTTGATGTTGAACCTAATTTTAGGAACAAAGCAGGACAAGTGGCACAAGCATAAGTGGGGAGTATTTTGATAATAGGGACCCTAACTCAGTAAGATTTAAGGTAGTTGTGGAAAAGGGTAAGGTGGGTCTAGAAGTAAAGATTATGAAATGGGGGAGGGACAATTTTGATATGAAGGGCAGGATCTGAACTGGGAGAAAAAGTTTGGTGCTGCAGGGCCTATACTTTCCTGTAAAAATGAAGATTGGGGCCAGCATGTCCAGAGAACGCTGGATGTCATTGGGATGTACAACATTGGATAATGAAAA
The DNA here is from genome assembly GCA_024137785.1 of Ginglymostoma cirratum. Lineage (NCBI taxonomy): Eukaryota > Metazoa > Chordata > Chondrichthyes > Orectolobiformes > Ginglymostomatidae > Ginglymostoma > Ginglymostoma cirratum. The sequence continues at coordinate 16,355,857 of JAHRHZ010000078.1, read as the reverse complement.
GAGGTGAAGCTTATGGCAGGAACTAGAAGGGCTTAAAGTCCTGGAAACCTTGAGGAGGATAGAAAGTACAGGAAACAGAGGGTGATAGTCAAGGAGTTTTTTTGTGACTGGAAGCCTGTGTCCAATGGTATACACAGGGCTCGGTGGTGGGTCCCTTGCTGCTTGTAGTGTACATTAATGATCCACATATTAATGTAGAAGGCTTGTTCAGTAAGTTCACAGAGGACACAAACATTGGTGATGTGGAAAATAATGATGAGGAAAACCTTACCCTAGAGGACAATATAAATGTGCTGGTCAAATGGGCGGAACAGTGACAAATGGAATTTGATCCTGAAAAGTGTGAGGTAATGTAACAAGGCAAGGGAGGATACTATGAACGTTATCATCCTAACAATCACAGATGGTGAAAAGGATGTTGGTGTGTATGACCATTGATTGTTGAAGGCAGCAGGAAAGATGGATAAAGTGTTTAAAAAGGCTTAAGTCAAGGCATTGATAATGAGAGCAAAGAGATTATGATGGAACTGGATAAAATGTTAGACCACACCTGGAGTAATGTGTGCTGTTCTTGGTGCTGCATGATACTAAGGTTTTAAGGTGAGGGGACCTTTAGAGGGGATTTGAGGAAAGACTGCTTCACTCAAAGGGTGGTAAGTATCAGGGACTCACTACCTGAAAGGGCGATAGAAGTGGATACCCTTACAATATTTAGGAATATTTAGATGAACACTTGAAATGCCATAGCATACAAAGCTATGGGCCAAGTGCTGGAAAATTAGGTTCAAAGGTGGATGACTGGTGCAGAGATGATGGGCCAAATGATACGTTTCTGTGCTGTTAAAGAAAATTCCTCCAAAATGTATTGGTAGGATCACAAATAAACCATGCATCATGGAATTGGTAAACATGTAGAATATAATTATCTATTTTTTCTTTCTATGAAAAAATATTCATTGATATGCTTAAGTGTAGTAATTTTCTGCAGGTTTATTAACTCAAAGAATAGGGCTTTATCCCAAAACTAAGCATCCTCATGTGAGTAACCCAACATTAAATCACTAAAAATTACAACAATCTGCATAATAACACACTATATAATAATACAGGCAGCACCCAGGTCACAAATGGGTTCCGTCATTGAATACCTTCATAAGTCGATTCGTAAGCAAGTTGGAACACAAATACAGAACATAGATTAGCTGTTGGTAAGTATGAGCAAACATTTGCCTGCTGGATCTTCAAAATTAATATTAATGCACCCCAGTGGGGGAATCTCATTTGTAAGTCAGACCATCTGTATATACAAACAAATTTGTCTAGTTTAATCATTGTACATTAATAAATGCATAGAATCATATAGCACAGAAGAGGCCCTTCAGTGCATAGAGTCTGTCCTATCAAAATTATGCTAAATCTACTCTAGACTCCCTTTCTATCATTAATCCCACAGTCTTTAATGTTATGACACTTCAAGTGCTCATCCAAGTACTTTTTAAAGGTTGTGCGGTTTCCCACCTCAACTATTCTCCCAGCAATGCATTTTGAACCTCACCACACTCTAGGAGATTTGCTTTTCCTCAAATCGCCTCTAATACTCCTCCCTCCATCTTAAAACTCTTCCCCCTTGTTACCTTTCAATAGGTGGGAACAGCTGCTTTCTACTCACCCTGTCTATGTTCCTCACTATCTTGTCCACCTCAATCATGTCAACCCTCAAACTTTTCTGCTATAAAGCAAAAAACCCAAGACTATCCAGCCTGATTTATAACTGAAGCCCTCCATCTCAGGCAATATCCTGGTGAGTCTCCCTTGTATCCCCTCCAGTGCAATCACATCCATGCAACTTCCGGATCCAACACATCATCCTCCAGCACTTCTGCAATCTGACCCCACTACCAAAGACATTTTTACCTCCCCATCCTTATCTGCCTTCTGGAGGGACCACTCTCTCCGTGACTCCCTTGTCCCCTCCACACTCCCTACCAGCCCCACCACCTCAACCGCAGGAAGTGCTACACCTGCCCGTACACCTCCTCCCTCACCCCCATCCCAGGTCCCAAGAAAGCCTTCCACATCAAACCGATGTTCACCTGCACATCTGCTAATGTGGTATACTGTGTCTGCTGTTCCCGGTGTGGCCTCCTCTACATCGGGGAAACCAAGCAGAGGCTTGGGGACCACTTTGTGGAACACCTATGCTCGGTTCGCGACAAACGACTGCACTTCCCAGTCGTGAACCACTTCAACTCCCCCTCCCACTCCTTGGACGACATGTCCATCCTGGGCCTCCTCCAACGCCACAATGATGCCACCCAAAGGTTGCAGGAACAGCACCTCATATTTCACTTGGGAACCCTGCAGCCCAATGGTATCAATGTGGACTTCACAAGCTTTAAAATCTCCCCTCCCCTGACCGCATCCCAAAACCAGCCCAGCTCGTCTCTGCCTCCCTAACCTGTCCGTCTTTTCTCCCACTTCTCCGCTCCTCCTACCTCAAGCCCCATCCCCACCTCCTACCTACCATGCTCATTCCCGCCTACTTGACCTGTCTGTCTTCCCTGGACTGACCAACCCCCACCCTAACCCCCCCCCCCCCCCCCCCCTCCCCCCTGGTCGGGACGTTCCTCCCCGGCCGGCCCACCCCCCCCCCCCCCCCCCCCCCCCCCCACCTACTCTCACCTTTACTGGCTCCATCCCCGTCTCTTTGACCCGCCCATCTCCTCTCCACCTACCTGCTCCTTTATCCCTCCTCCATCCACTTACCCCTCTCTCCCTATTTATTTCAGAATCCCTTTCCCTTCCCCCATTTCTGAGGAAGGGTCCAGACCTGAAACGTTAGCTTTCCTGCTCCTCTGATGCTGCTTGGCCTGCTGTGTTCATCCAGTTCTACACCTTGTTATCTCAGATTCTCCAGCATGAGCAGTTCCTACTATCTCTCTTCCTAGAGTGTGGTGACCAGAACATCGCACAGTACTCTAGCTGCGTCTAACCAAAGTTCTGTATAGCTCCAACATAACCTCACTGCTTTTATAATCTATGCCTCGACTGACAAAGGCAAGTTTCCTATCTGTCTTCTTAATTATCCTATCAATCTGTGCTGCCACATTCAGCGACTTGTGGACAAGCACCCAAAGGTCCCTCAGTACCTCTGAGCTTCCTGGTGTCCTACGATTCATTGAGTACTCCCTTGTCTTCTTCCAAAATGCATCATTTTATACTTTTCGAGATTAAACTCCCCTGCCACTAATCCAGCCATCTGATCAGTCCATTTCTATCCTCCTGTAAACTAAGACCTTCTTTCTCACTAACAGCCACTCGGCCAATCTGAGTGTCTTCTGAAACCCACTTATCTTCCCCCGGCATTCTCATCTACATTGCGTATATGTATCAAATTACATAGTTTTACGTAAAATCTTTCAAAGCACATGGACTGAGAAATTGAGCTGAATTTGATGACCCTCTTTAAAGGGTCATAACAGACCATGTAAAAGTGAAAACTCACCACCCTCTTTGATCTGAGATAGTAGGAACTGCAGATGCTGGCGTCTAGGCTCGAAACGTCAGTTTTCCTGCTTCTCTGATGCTGCTTGGCCTGCTGTGTTCATTCAGCTCTGCACCTTGTTATCTCTACCCTCAATGATCTGGGGGGTTTGGTCAGTTTTACAGGCACCTCCAACTTTTGCAAAAAATGAGCTTGAAGAGATATCAAAGGCTTATAGAAATTCGGTTAATGCAAGTATCTTACTTTTGTGTTTAGATAATCGTTTGATCTTGTTCAGCTAATTTCTGCCAGATTGTGCTGATAAAGCAAGTGCTAACTACCCTGAAGTATTTAATGTTGATTAAGTGACTTGATGTTATCTAGAAATGTTATTTAAAATCTCAACAAGCAACTAGTTTTGTTCATTTTATTTCCTTGTTTTAACAGCGTCAATGTTTGCTAAAGTTTGGTGCTATTGGTCCTGATCATTGTCACTATGTATCCACACTATCACAAAGTGGTTGAGCTTGAGCACCTAGCTGCTAATGAGAGACAGCAATGGCACTATCAGACATGCTCTCATATAGGTGACAAGTGATGTTTTGAAAGTGATATTGTAGCACCTTCTGTTACTTCAGAATGCCAGCAGTCACAAGTCAATTCAAAGTCTTAATTACAGACCCTTGTTGTGTTTCCTGCATTTTTCCAGCACTTAGCACATCATAAAACTACATAAACATCATAAATTCACTCTATAGACACAAGAGCTTCGTACAACTTGATATGTTGAACAGATCATTTCAACTTCCATGTTAAGTCAGAAGAATATTATGTCATTTACAAAATATAGCTTCTTGATAAGCTGGCAACTAGCTACAGGTTACATTGAGATGATTGCAACAGAGACTTTAAGGAGGACCATGGCATTAGGTCTCACTCATTTGAGATCCTAAGCAGTTCTGTCTACAATTTCTTATGACACTATCATAGTGTGTGACACTGATGGCAGGCTGCAGTACTAACCCTTACAGAACTATATACAACATTTCCCCACAAATGTTTTTCCCATTATTAATTTTACATATTAATGCTATATATATTGAATATATGTTACACTTAACACCGCCTAATCTCCACCCAAGTCTCTAGCTTTGCTACATTCAGGCAATCAGGAAACTTCATCATTCTCCAAGAAAACATTCTCTTTTGGTGTGGAAGGTTTCAAGTTTGCTGGATGGAAGGCCATTAACTTTGATTGTCTTCCTGACAGGCTGAGGTTTGTGGTTCCTTCCATTATTGAGTTCTCCTTTGGGTTCATCCCAATTGATAAGTCGTTGATTATTAATGTGTATTGGAATAAGGTTCCTGCAGTTCCTTTGTGCAAATAAGTTGTACAACTTGGTAGTATATGATCTCTGCTGGTCTGCACTTCTTCTTAGGCTTCTTTTCCATTCCAATCCCTGATCCACACCTATTGCCTCTGGCCTACATGTGACAACTGTCATACATGTATCATTGGAGTATGATTTCTCAGTGCCATTTAGAAGTCAGTATTCCTCTACAAGAGTGACATAACTGCCCTGACCCTACACATGGCTTCCCCATTTGATTGTGAAAATTTTGATGAACTTGTGACATGTTTACATCCAGAGCTGGCTCCAAATTGGCTGAAGGAGTCATGAGCTAACTCTGGCCCATTGTCCAAAACAACCACATCTGGGATACCATCCATAGCAGATATCTCATGCAAGACACAGATAAGCACATCTGTCGTTGTGATATGCAGCCTCCCATGGCTTTCTTCCTGAAGTGAAGCTGGAATGATCAACTGTTCATCATTGAAGATAAGGCCATCTACAACTGAAAAATGTTAGTGCTGAAAATAGGTTTTCATGGCTAACACAATGGGCATTTGGTCTTGCCAATTTACAACACAATACCCATCTCTTGATCCACCTCGATCCCTCTGTCAGATTCTGTTTCTGTCAGATCTGACAAAGGTGATTATTGTTTACTGGCTATTGTGCCACTATAAACTGAGTTTACCTTTTGATATCGTGAATAAATTCATTATCATACCTGGTAAAATTGTCAACCATTGCCCTAGAGAACACATCTGCTGTTGTTTGCCCTGTTCCGTGCACGTACACAATTTCTTAGAACATAGAACAGTACAGAACAGGAAGAGGCCCTTTGATCCCCAATGACTGCACCGACCATGACGCCATTCTGAGCTAATCCCATATGCCTGCACATGGTACAGGTCCCTCTATTCCCTGTCTGTTCATGTGTCTGTCTAAATGCCTCTTAAATGTTGCTATCATACCTGCCTCTATCACCTTCACTGGCAGTGCATTCCAAGCACTTACCATCTTCTGTGTAAAAAACTTGCAGCATACATCTTCTTTAAATTTCCTCTCTGTCACTTTAAACCTTTGTTCCCTAGCATTTGACATTTCCACCTGAAAAAGACTCCAACTATCCACCCTATCCCCGTGTCTCATAATCTTATATACTTCTAGTAGGTCACCCCTCAGCCTACACCCTCTAGTGAAAACAATCCAAGTTTGTCCAACCTCTCCTTATAGCTAATATACATCAATCCAGGCAACATCCTGGTAAACCTTTATTGCAACCTTTCCAAACAAGTTCTGAAGAAGGGTCACTTAACCTGAAATGTTAACTCTGATTTCTCTCCACAGAGGCTGCCAGATCTGCTGAACTTTTCCAGCAATTTCTGCTTTTGCTTCTGATTCACAGCTTCCACAGTTCTTTCAGTTTTTATTCAATGCTTTGGACCACTGGATAAAGGGGGCATCTATAGTCTGTCACAGGTTCCCTGACTTTTCAGTTCTGAGCAGAAGGCCTTTTGAGAGAGAAATGTCTCTATGTGAAAGAAACTGTTCATTTCCACGAGTAGACGTACAAGATGGAATTTTCAACATTGCAACTCAGAAGGTGATAAAACTGTTATATTTGTGATCATTGTTGCATCTTTTAGGTTTCATCAGCAAATATTTCAGTGAGGTTTTTGATGAAATCAGCAGATATGGAGAAAAAGCTCACAGTGACATTAGTAAGCAAATATAACCTTGAAACTTTGGAAATAGTGAAAATGTGAATCAATCATTAATTGTCTTTCAAAACCCAGAAATTTTAGTAGAATAAGATTTCTTCTCTGTAGTTTTATATTAATCTACATGATAAGATACTGGAACAACAGTTCAGAGTTATTTTTATAATGTTTTCTTCAGTGAAAATTTTATTGTTGTAGTTATTTGGAAGAATAGAAACATATTTTCTCCATTTTTTATATAACATATATATAACATGTTTTAGTTAAATCATTGTAATGCTTTTGGTCTTTAGTCAGTGCCACTGCCAAATTGAGCGCAAGCACTTGTTAAAGACCAGATTTTAAAAATTCAATGCACATCAACATTTTTCTGTAGAAATAAAGACTACGACCCGGAGAAAACAAGAAATAAAAAAAAGGAAGTATCTGTGCTGCAATACTTTCAGTTTTTAAAAATTCATTCAAGAGCTTGAACTTTTTGAAATGCTCAGCTCTGATCCACATGCTTTATTTTCTGAAGATTTGTTGCCAGTTAATTCTAAAAGACTATCTCCCAAAACAAAACCTTTGCTTTAGATCTGAGTAAATGATATAGAAAATGGGCGTTTCAGCCTGATTTCATGAGGCCTCATAAATCTTCACTAAATTAAAGCTCATCTCGTTTCCTCTCCTCCCCAATCTTTTGTCTTGTTAATGCACATTAGCCATTGCCTGGCTACACACTTTGAGGCTCTCAGAGGTGAGGCCATACAAAGCTGCAGATGTGGAGGCTTGACTGACCCTCGACCTTATGCTGCACATTTACATCAGCAACACTACCAAAACACAGGAATTTCACTATGTCCTGCATTCTGAAAAGATACAGAAAGTAGCAACCTTTGTTTTCTAAAACCTGTGTGGACTAATTCACAGAATAAATCTGCTGCTTAACTAAATTAGTAAGATTTCAAAATTAACTTTGCTTAATATATGTATAATTTAAGTCATGTAATAGAAGGCTTGGACACAATGAGTGCGCCAGACGTTTCCTACTTCCTAAGCTCTGCAGTCCAGATTGCAATGAAAGAAAGAAACGGTGATATTTTCAGAGATCTGACACATTTAATTTTAAATAAAGCAATTAAGTCTTTTGTAGCAAGACAGATGATGTATTGTCTGCAATATGATGCTGAAGAATTATGAACCGGTGCTGACTGTGCAGTTATCCAAGTTGTACAGTGCTGTTATGGCTCTATCTGATAGTAAGATTTCACAACAGTGAAGGGGAAAAGAAAAAAAAAAACAACCTTGGTTAAATACCACTCTGAACCATCTCCCAAGGCTCAGTAAAAGGAGTCATCAATGCTGTTGTCAAGCTATGCCTACTCAATAATAAGCTGTTCGTCAAAACTCAGTTCAGTTTCAGCCAAAACCAGTAATTTCCAGATCTCATCACAGCCTTGATCCAGACATGATCACATGTTGATTGCCTCCGAGGGCTGGTGAAATTAGCTGACCTTGACATTACGGCAATATTCAATTGAGTACGCAAAGAAGGCATACTACTAAAGCTGATGGCAAAGGGGATCAATGGCTGGAGTTATACGTGATGCAAAGTGAATGGCTACTGTTGTCATAATTATCATGGCAAGAATTTCTTAGGAAAGGATCTTTGGGCTGACTACCATTAATTTAATCATTAACATCGGATTACAGGTGTTCAATTAAGGTTCTACAACGGGAGGTTTCACTCACAACTCTTCTTAAAATGAAACAGCCACTGGGGGACCAAGTCCTGGATGAATATTATTCAAAGTACATTATGTTTGTAGAAAGTCCAGATGCCTCCCTTTGACCTTCAATGGCACCACCACAACGGACTTCGTCAGCAGCCATATTCTATAAGTAACCTTTGACCAGAGGGCGAACTAAGCCAAACACACCATAACTAAAAGAACAGGAAAGAAAATTCTGCAAGACTGGCTCTTCTCCTGAGCTCTCAAAATTCCAGCATCCAAAGACCTCAAATTAGTAGAACATTCATAATTTTGCTTGGATGTCAGAACATTCAAGCAGTTCACTTGACTGGACTGCCTTGCCACCGGACTGAATTCTTCAAGAACAATACGGGTTACACTGCAGCAACTCACCAAGATTATTTCAACAGCATCTCCTTCATATAAAAACGAGCTCTAAGAGCTCGAGCAGAAATGTTGTCTCAGGGCAATTAAAGCAGCAAGGTCAGGCAGATTGATCTGCAGATTGTGATATTGTGACCATCTACTATAACCATTCCCCAACACAGTGGAAGTGAAATAATGAATACTATTTTGACTTAACTCCTCAAATGACTTATTCAGGTATAAAAATCACAGAAAAATGGAAAATAGAAGCAAGAGTGGGCATTCGGCCCTTTGAGCCTGCTCCACTATTCAATACGATCATGGTTGGTCATCCACCTCAGGTCAACTGTTCCCACTTTCTCCCCAAACCCTTTGATCACTTAAGTCCTAAGAACAACACCAAACTCATTCTTGAAAATATTCATTGTTTTGCCCTCATCTGCATTCTGAATTTCACAGGCTCACCAGTCTCTGGAATAAGAAATCATGCACAGTATGCATAGTAACTATTAAAGAATTGGACACACTCAAATCTCAACTATGGACAATTCTAAGTTGCTGGCTAATTCATCACATGATATGAGCTGGCCAACTTCAGCACAGCAGAAAGTCTCACAAATCTTACATACTTCCAATTGAAGTGATTCCAACTTATTGTTTTTGTATAATGCAAGGACTTAGTGTGACTATATCATGTACGGCCCATTTTACCTCTCTCCTGATTTCACTCCTTTTGAAGCAAAAATCTACCTACCGTGTTCCAACTTTTGCAAAATAAATCTTATTTTCAAATTTTCAGATCACTGCAAGTTCCATTTTAATTCAGCATTGTCTAGTCAACTTGTCCTTCAATGCATAAGATACATTTCACATACCGCAATGTCAATGCCAAATTTCAATTTGGGAATGTAACCAGTTATAATAGAACGAATGGCAACGCACAGTTTCACAAAGCTAAAATTCTAAATGAACAATCAGCGACATCTTCTTTCTGTAATGGGAGGGGGGTGTCATGATACTTTGACAAAACACAGCAGACTGAATGTACTCTGTTCAATATTCTCAATCTAAATTGTGCCAGTGAGATGTCAACAAAAGTAACTGTCTCAAATGGGCTATTCAGGACCATATTCAGGAGTCAGAAAAACACAAAGAAGCAAAAAAAAACTGCTCCTGGACAATCTGTAGAATCTTCAGATCCCACCCCAGCTCATGCTGAATCCAATCCCCCCATTCAACACTTGGCACAGACGCCAATTGTTACATCCCAATTCCCACCTCCTCAAGCCCCAGTGCACACGTTCACCAATTCCTTTTAAAACTAATATTAAATGTGTGCTGGAATAATTATTAGCCCCTTAGGGGGTACATGATGATTTATCCGTACAAAAAGATTACAGTGTTTGGTCTCTGAGTTCTCAGCAACAAAAAGTTAAATTTTATAACCACCACCTCAAAATAGCTTCCCTTTAATTTTTGTATTTCATCTCTTCTTCATTGTACATGAGCCAACTGCTGCAAAAGAAATATAACACTTCAACAAAGGCCTGATCCATTGTTTGGGCTAGTGTGAAAATAAACACTGTTGAGGAATTAAATAAAGAAACATAGTGGAGTCTTCAAAAATAGCTCACCATTTATTTGCGAACCTTTTTAATCCTTAGTTATGAAAGATCATTTGTAACAAGTGTCTGAAATATCACCTACAAAAGATTTCCCACTTTACTTTTGTTTAGATCATCATATTTCGTCAGTTCAAACAGATCTTTTTGAAGGTGTTTTGCACATTACCTTAGAGCCAAGTTAGGATATCTCCTTAAAGTCAAATTAGGCACGAAGCTACTTCCATCTTCGGGTTTGATTGGGGGCAATCGAAAATAATTAGCTTTTCAGAAAAGCATGATTTAAATCAAAATCTGGATTCAAAATATTTTCATTCTGGAGATTTACCTTCAAGAAAAGTGGTGCCAATGGGCTCCATGCCAATATCTGGATGCCGGTGCACATTGTCGTGTTTTCAATAATGCATCAAACATATTTGAATCCAGTATATCTAGTGTCACAGCTGATAGGTAACAGGCTTTTAAATAAACGCAGATAATGCTGGAGAAATTCAGAAGGTCTGACAGCATCTGTAGAGATGGATACAAACTTAACGTGTTGAGTCCCATATGGCTCTTCTTCAGAACATCTGAATGCATTTTTCTTAAGGGGGGGCACTTCTCCATGAATAAAATAACTGTGTAACGTTTCATTCGTTATTGACATAATGCACTGATAGAAATCACATTGAAAAGCACACTTGATTGCAACATCATTCTGACAAAATTACAACTGGATTCTTTTGATCCAAATAATGAAGTTTAGTCAATCATATTTCATAAAGTTAATGGCTCTTTAATACCTCATTAATGTGCTTCTGTACCAATTAATCAAAGGAATCTGTTTCCCAGCTGGTCTCAGATTGGAGACCGAGTGTGATCGCGCTGGATGTTAAGGGAGACATGAGAAGCATTTGTCTGATCCTGGTGAAACTCTAGCAAACATACATCTAGTCTGTCAGATTTCTGTGCTAGTCTAGTCATTTAAAGCTCCAGAGATCCATTTCCCTTGTGGTGCTGAACATGAGCAATCGTGGTGGTGTGTGTGGTGTGGGAAGGGGAGGTTTTGCATCTGAATCATTGCATCTACAAGTCATTATAATGCAGGGAAAGCTCTTACCCTCCCATTCTCCACACTCAATGAAGTTTGGAATTAAAAGTCAGAACAAGTTTTTCTTTGCATGAAATTAAAAAAGCTGAACTAGAATGAGTGTTTACTCAATTGTGCAAATTTATCCCAAAAATGGCAATATGGTTTGAGTGTTGCATCCTGATATACTGAACTGTGACTTGAACGCATAGTGCCATTATAAAGTATAACCATTTGATGTAGATGTGTTGATAATGTGAAACAGGTCGATATACCATATCATGCTCTTCAAGGTAAAATTGATTGTCAACACAGATTGCAGTGAGTACATATTTGGTGCGATTGATATTGTTTGGAAACACTTTTAATGTGGAAGATGGTGGAATTAAAATATTTCATTTTTATGCGTGCTTATTATTTTAATCAGAATAAAAAAGGTTAACTTGATCAAATTATGGAAATAAACAGAGTTATGTGGATGATAGAATCCTGATTCATTTCTGAACTTGACAATGATTGAGGTCGCCCTGGGGAGCAGCATAGTAAATAGATTGAAGCAGTAAAAAGATCAAAAAGACAGAAAGGATAGATCCATTTTTATTTGAAGTGTATATCAACATTTAAGATTTTCCTGACAAAATTATTATACGGACTATCTTCATGAAGCTGCATCTACCAAATCCTTTTACACTCATGTTAGTTTAGCATCAATTTTTGTTATCAATTTCTTTGAATATATTATTGTGTCACTTTTGCATAGTTTGATGCCATTAAAAATGGTGTGAGTTTGTTTTTTGCAAAAATAATGATCATAGAAATCAGTTGAATTTGCTGCTTGGTTACCTATTTGGCCTGGTTTTACACTCTAATTTGTTTACTTTGTTTAAAGTGACAATCTTTAGTCATGAGTGAAGTGGAATCAGTTTAAAACCAATGCTATTTCCTGGGAAATGTGGAGGAATATGGTAGATTCTGATAAGTTGAATAGTGAAATATATTAATATATAAGAGCCAAGGTGATGATATACTGTAAAATTAACTGCTTGTCAAACATACATTGGTCCCACTGCTGTAAAATGTCATTTGACTACTGGAATTCATTAAAAAAGTTGTATTTTCTACCTACAATCTGAAATTGTTTTCTTTCAGTATATATATTTTAAAAATGAGCTGTAAATAATTAAAGCTAGCTCTTTTGTAATAAATGAAGATACAGGAATACACAAGTTCCGCTCAATGATACTGAATCCTGGCAGTCGAAGTACTCAAACTATTTGGTTTGGCTATTTGCTACTTTGTCTATATGGTAAATTAATTGAAGGTACTTACGATTTTAGTGCTTTCATTTATTATGTTTCTCATGTTCATCTGCAAGTACTTCCATATTGATGTATCCTTAAAATCATTAAGACTAACTGCAAGAAAAGAGCTTGGGGACTTACAATGAGAAAACAGATACAAGAAAGGAATTCCTAAAAAATGCTCAGTCTACACAATTCCTAAGCAACACATCTGCAAATATAGTCTGGGACTCTGCTCCAAATCCCTTCAATGAGTTGCTGATGATTTTTTTATGATGGACCAGTGTCAAACAGCCATTTGGCCACCAAATGCAACATCAATAAGATCCATTGCCAAAGATGGAACATGAAGAATTCACAAAGTACATTTGCACACACAATTGGCCTTGAAATGCCACAGGAATTTGATTTCTTTCACTTGCGGACAACAGCTTAGTGTACATGATAAATGAATGTGTCTCTTCAAAAGAAACGTAACGACAAATCCTATCTCCTTAAAGTGAAAACCCCAATTCCCTCAATAATTAATTGTTCAGCTGGGATCAAGACTTGGATCCTCATCAGATTCAACCAATTTTCTGAGGTTAATTTCAAGTGAGACTGTTTTACTACTTAACAGCCCTTTTATCAGCGATTTATTGCTAAAAGATACTAATACTTCTATCAATATTGGCAGCATTGGTGGCCCAAAGCAGGAAATATGTCAGGCAAGTGTGAAGCATTTGTAAATATCAACCTGTAGAATGACATTTGAATTCTATCACACCTTAATCAGTTCCAACTAACAAACTACTGCAGAACTTGAGATCATGGGTCATTCTCTTTAACAATGGAAACTCCATGTTGTCAGCATATAAGACAAACTGCTGGAATGCAGTAGGGACTTTTTAAATATTGAAACTATGTCATTAAGGACCGGTGCGCAAGAATTTTTCCACAGTCCCAGTGGCAACAGACATGCAGATTTTTGTAGATCTTCTGAGCTGCTTTCAAGTTTCTTTTTTGATTAAATTCGTGGAGGTAAAATACTTCCCGTTCAGTGCACGTTTTTGGTGCAGCTGCCACGATATGGAATAAGGGAATGGGAAAGAGTGAAGCTTGGAGTTTCTAAGTTTCTATTTGAGTGCCTTGGTAGGAACTCATTTTCTTAAAAACTAATTTGAATTTATATAGAGCCTTTGATGTAGAAAAATATCTGAAAAGGGTGTAATTATCAAAATTGGGCACTAGGGTAAGGGGAATATTACTGAGGATCAGTGCATGTATGGGGACGGAGGTGGGATTTAAGGAGGATCCATAAAGTAGCGATAACAGTAGAGAGATGCAGAGGTTTATGAATTTCACAACCCATCTGAAGGCATGGCCATCAGTAGGGGATTGATACTGGGTGTACAAAAGGTAAGAATTGGAAGAGTGGAGAGTTTTAAAGGAATTGAAGGGCTGGAGAAAGTTATGTTGAGGCCACAACCCAAGAGGGAGAAACCAGTAAAACTTGTGAAGGACACATATTAGTCTGGCTCATCTTGTGTGTCTGAAGATGGAGCTCAGGTATGACCAGTAAGTTCATTACCAAATATTGCCAGCTTCTTTTTAAAACTTCAGTTGACCACATTTGAAGTATTGTGTGCAGTTCTATAGGAAGGATGTGGAGGCTCAGGAAAGGGTGCAAAAAAGGTTTACAAGGATGTTGCCTGGATTGGAGCGTATTTAACTATGAAGAGAGCTTGGACAAACTTGTATTGTTTTTGCTAAAGCATCAGAGGCTGAGGGGCAACCTGATAGAAGTACACAAAATTATAAAAGGCATGGATAGGGTGGTTAGTTGGAGTCTTTTTCAGGGTGGAAGCATCAAATAATAGGTTTAAGGAGGGAGGGATAAAGTTTAAAGGAGATGTATGAGGAAAATGTTTTATACAATGAGTGGTAGGTGCCTGGAACACGCTGCTAGGGAAGGTGGTAGAAGCAGATATGACAGCAATGTTTAAGAGGCATTTAGATCAACCCACAAACAAGCAGGGAATAAAGGGCTTTGTGCAGGAAGGTGGTATTATGGTTGGCACAGACATGGTGGGCCAAAGAGCCTGTTCCTGTGCTGTGTTGTTCTTTGCTCGATGTTCTATGTTGAGTGGGATTTAAACATAACGTTAACAATTTTAAATTGCATGTTTTGGCAAACTGGAAGCCTACGTAGGTCAGCAAGAAGAGGATTGATGACTGAGTAAGACTTGGTGCAGGTAGAATACAGCAGCAGATTGTTAGAGGAGATGATATTTACAGAACATGGAACTGAAGAGGTTGCCAATGTTATGGTTAGTCTGGTTCAAGTGTTTAACTTGCAAACACTTCGACTTTTAGGTTAATACAAAATGCTTCATGGTGTCTGCAGATTCAATTTTGTAAAACAGCGTGCAACATTTCACAACCATAATACACCCAAACCAGACTGAGTAACAACAGCTGTGTTAACTCAGTCTGCATCAAGGGTTGGGGGGTGTAGGTTCGATGAGAGCATCAAAATGAATTCAAAGACCACTTTGGCACTTTATAGTTTTATTTAGTGACTGAGTGAGGCACAAAATTGGGATGCTACCATTCAGTTTTGTACCAGACAGTCTGGCTTTCAAGTGGACTGTCTAAAATATTACCAGACACCAAGTGATTAGGATTAAAAACAGAAATATTACCACTTTAGTGTGTGGTAAATGCATCAAATATGAATGCTTTTAAATATTTTTTCTTAACAGGAAAGGAAAAATATTATAAGGCATAACAAATTGCTGGCTGACCTGGAGGTGATAGAATTGCCACCTCTCAAACTGAGGATTAGACCATTCAAGCTCCATTTAAATGTTTGGGCACAAAAGGCAATCTAACATATAAGGGAAGGAGCAAGGGAGTGCTGTGTGAAGCTCCTTTCTATGTAAAATTCCAATGGCACTATTTAAGATAAATGCAGGATGTTATTGTGGTGCATTAGACAATAATAGTTAATCGCAAAACAGTGATCAATATTGTCTAAACAAGTGATAATGACTGCATTTTAAAGGTTATATATTGAATGTGCAGTTCTTTCACTAGCCTGTAAAATGTGCTATGGCATGATAGCATCATGAGCTCTCACTTTTTGTTCCTTTTCCAGTTTTGGATCAAAACTAAAAAGTATCAATTTGACGGTATGTCTTCAAACATTAGTACAGAATACTTGATTGTCTTCCACGTAATAGTTGCAGTTAGTTTCCTTTTATTACTTATCAATTGTGGGAATTAGCACGATTTTCCCTTCTTCACAGTAATTCTCAAACTGCATATATTTTAAAAGAATAAGAGATCTGTGCCATTTTAAATTATTCAGAAAATAAAGTTTCATTTTGAAAGGGGTTACATAACTCATTAAGGCAAGAGATGCTCTTTTATTTTATTAAGTATGAGGTGGTAATGAGCTGTACACATCGGGAATGTCTCAGCATTGATACCTTTTCTGTCCTGAATTAGCTAAGCTCAGTCGGGAAGTATGTATATTTACGTTTAGTGACTCTGGATTAGAGATTGACAAAAAGTAAAGCAGAATTCCAAAACCTGTTCATTGTTCAATGACCTGTGATGGAAGCTGCCTGGGTATGGATGCCAAATAAAGAAGAAAGATTGAGTTCAGTTGCAATACCCTTCTTGAATAACCTTTGAGAACAATAACATCTGGAAATAATTTATCCCACTTAGAAATCCATGAAGAGCATATTTACAAATTTCAAATTATTTTCTTATTTCCCTAATTCTGTCCCGAAGATCTTTTTAAACACTTCCCACAGGATTACACAGATTGCATCTCTTCACTCTGCTTCAGGTGGACCATGTCACAAGAAATTATGTAACAAACAAAAGTCAGGTGCTGCACACAAAGTTAGCTCTATATTGCAACTTTGGGTCAATTTACTTATAAACATAACACAATTGACAAACAGTTACCATTGGGCAATGAGGTAATGGATCATAAATAATCAAGATTGGTTAAGGTGCAATTCAAAAATCAGTGGGTTTCATGCATTTCTCAAAGATTTCAGGAGGTTTGTCATTTTACAGGACCCAAGGATTTGTCAGACCGAGCATATCTTATGCCTTGATGAAGGATATAAAAGTTGACTGTGATCAGGTTTTCTCCCTCATTGAAGCCAATGTGTAATCACTTCAAGAGGCTATTGATCATGTAGTGCATTGCACCGAGAAATGGCCATGTCATCATTAGTCTTCCAATTTTGTAATATAGTCTCATCCCCTAATAAAATAGGTAATCCAATAAATATTATTACCTCTAGCAAAGAATATAAAAGTGATAAATCTCCAGAATCAATAATATGGAATTGTATGAAATTTTATGATTAGAAATCATTGGGAGAAACTTAATAAAATCCAGTCAAAAATTGTTGACTTCCAGACATTCCTATAAAAGATGAGAAAGGGTGGTGACAGCATTCACTTCTCTAACAGAAGCTGGATCCCTGAAGACCCATTGAAAATGTCCTGCAAGGAGGATAATAATTATCAAACAGCAGTATTATAATGGTGCATTGGGAGTTTCCCTTACTATTACCTTTCCCAGTTTCTAAATTTATGTTCCTCTTTAAATTTATTTCTTAAATTTGGGCATTCAGGAGTTGAGTCTCATCTCACCTCTAATTTAGCACTAATGTAATGTATTCATGTTAATTTCCTCTCTGTTATTTTAACAGTTATTCACCTTGGTTATTGGTGAGGTCAATAAGAAACACAGACAGGGAGTTAATGCAAAATACATAACTAATTTGCTAGTTTTATTCCAAAAAATTACAAATTATGATTGAAGAGATAACTATGAAAAGAAGTAGCATGCCTGTATCTTTAAAAAAGAATAATGTACACTTTGATTCACACATCTTAGAATTTGATGGTGCAATTATATCTCTGAAAGGAGCCACTCAGTCTCTCAGTAGGTTACATTTTCTTCAGCACTATTTGTGATCCAAAATGCACTGCCCAAAAAGGATAATGGAATTAGACTCCATGATAACTTTCAAAAAGGTATTGGCTGAGTAATTGAAGTAAAAAGATATGCAAAGTTAAAGGGAAATGACAGAAACGTCATTGGATAGCTGTTCCACAGAGCCAGGCAAACGCAAAGTACCAAATATCCTTCTGTTGTTGAGCATGTTTTCTACGATTCTTTGGTTAGGCTTAAGTCTAATCAACCCATTTCTGAGGCCCAGTAGGCTCACTGATGCCCAGTTTGGGTTCCACTGGGACCACTCAGATCCTGATCCCACCACAGCCTTGCTTCAAACATGGACTAAGGAGGTGAAATCCAGGGGTGAGG
Organism: Ginglymostoma cirratum; assembly: GCA_024137785.1. NCBI lineage: Eukaryota > Metazoa > Chordata > Chondrichthyes > Orectolobiformes > Ginglymostomatidae > Ginglymostoma > Ginglymostoma cirratum. The sequence goes on along the minus strand of JAHRHZ010000078.1, from coordinate 16,337,859 downwards.
TGAGAGTAACAGCCCTTGACATCAAAAAGCATTTGACTGAGTATGGCATCAAGAAGCCCTAATACATTTAGAATCAAAGGGAACTGGGGCAAACTCTCCACTCATTGGAATCACACCTGGCCCAAAGAACGTGGCCATGGTTATTGGAGGTCAGTCATCTCAGCTCCAGGACATCTCTGCAGGAGTTTCTCAGGGCAGTATCCTAAGCCCAACCACCTTCAGCTGCTTCATCGATGACCTTCCCTCCATCACAAGGTCAGAAGTGGTGATGTCCACTAGTGATTCAACACCATTCACATCTCCTCAATTGTGGAAGCATACTATGTTCAAAGGCAACAAGATTTGGACAATATCCAGGCTTGGGCTGACAAGTTGAAACTAACATTTGCACCACACAAATGCCAGGCAGTGATCATCTCCAATAAGAGGTAATCTGGCCATCATCCTTGACATTCAATCGTGTTACCATCATTGCATCCTCCACTATTAACATCCTGGGATTTACTATTGACAGAAACAGGACTAGCCATATAAACACAATGGCTGCAAGCAGTGGTCAAAGGCTGGGATACTAGAGCGAGTAACTTACTTCCTGACTCCCTAGTGCATGTCCTCCATCTCCAAGGCACAAATCAGGAATGTGATGGAATATTCACCACTTGCTTGGTTGAGTGCAGCTCTAAAATGCTCAAGAAGCTTAACCCCATCCAGGACAAAGCAGCCCCTACTTGATTGACACCATGCCCACAATCATTCACTTTCCTCCACTACCAAATTCAGCAGTGTGTGTGATTTACAAGATGCACCGCGAGAATTCAACAAAGAACCTTAGCACCTTCTAAATCCATGACCACTTCCATCTAGAAGGAAAAGAACAGGGGATACATGAGATCAACATCACCTGCAATTTCTACTCCAAGCCAATCACCATTCTGACTTGGACATTTATCGTTATTCCTTCACTGTGGCTGGGTCAAAACCAGGGAATTTCTTCCCTGACAGCATTGTGGATTTACCTACAGCAATGGGCCGCAGCATTTCAAGAAAGAAGCCACTCTCTGCCACCCTCTCAATGGCAACCTGGGATGGGTAAAAAATGCAAGTCCAGCCAGTGCTTCTTACGTCCCACAAATGAATAAAATATATTTAATTTGATTTTATATCGGATTTGTGGCATGAGGAGTGGCTGTTACCCATGTTCTTTTACAAAGACAAAACCCAAACCTACATGAGACTGTTTCATCATTGCAAAGTAGCATGGACAAGATCGTTGACCATTTCAGATACAAACCAAAGAAGAAAGGAAAACTTGTAATTTGATACTTCCCCACAGGAAGGGCATTATTCCTAAAGGCTCATCTCTCAAAAATAGTATGGTATCCATCGTGAGTAATATTTTGGATCTTTGGAAATTTCCCTTCTGTGACAATTCTCCTTGTTTACATGATCAAAGTGTTTCACACAAAGCACTATGTTTCACAACATTGTGCACATAGCAATACAGTTTGAAAACTTGGGAAAATGATTAAATGTAATTTTGGAAATGGAAGTAATATTGGCATACTTAAAAACAGACATCCCTTATAACTACAACCATTAACTTGCCTAGATGTCAAATTTCAAATTTGCTGTAAGTTGATTTTGGGTGGCACAGTGGCTCAGTGGTTAGCACTGATGCCTCACAGTACTGGGGATCCAGGTTCAATTCCAGCCTTGGGCAACCGTCTGTGTGGAGTTTGCACATTCTCCCCGTGTCTGCGTGGGTTTCCTCTAGGTGCTCTGGTTTCCTCCAATAAAGCTGTGTAGGTTAGGGTGGATTGGCCATGCTATAGTGCCCAGGGATGTTTAGGTTAGCTGGGTTAGACATGTGAAATGCAGGGGTGGGGGAATGGGTCTCAGTGAAATACTCTTCAGAGGGGTGGTGTGGACTTGTTGGGCCGAATGGCCTGTTTCCACTCTGTAGGGATTCTATGATGATTAATTTGAATAATTTTATTAACATTATAACAATCTGCTACTTCATCAAACATATATTTTGGAAGTGAAAGGGCAAAGCCCTCATATGGTCTAACTTTGGACAGGGCAAGCTGGAATAAAATTCCAACCAGAGTTTTATTAAATTGTAACAAATATGTAGTTACTCAGTAACATAGTCCTTTACCTTGTCCCTCACTACACACTATCTTATTTTGAAGACACTTGCCATGAAATATTTATACTTTCGCCACAGGGAATGATTGCATTTCTCGATATTCCTGAGCTTATGATGCAGTGACAATCAAGTTTCCCAGTGTAAGAGGATGAATGTTTTGGGTACAGTTGGTTACACAATACTATTCCAACTACAAATCAAGGGAGAATATTTATTTAGTAAAATAACCCGAGTACATTTCAGCCACAGGGGCAATTTTTTTCACATATAGGTGCATGTATGGAATGAGCTGCCAGAGGAGGTGGTGGAGGCTGGTACAATTACAACATTTAAAAGGCATCTGGATGGGTACATGAATAGGAAGGGTTTAGCGGGATGGGGCCAAATGCTGCCAAATGCGACTTGATTAATTTGGGATATCTGGTCGGCAAGGGTAAGTTGGACTGAAGGGTCTATTTCCATGCTGTATAACTCTATAACTCTTTGATATCCTGGGGATTTTAAACATTCTGTGGCCGAGACTGTTCTGCATAAGGCTATTTTTCACCAATTTACTCAACTAATTAAAAAGAAGTGAAATCAAACAAGCACAAAAAAGTAACAGTAAATATTGCTGGGATCAAACTGCAATGCAACACATCTTTTGCTTTTGTAAAATAAAGCACTAAATATGCTTTGATGTGCATGCATCTAATCTGACTGAAAATATTTCAACCACAAGTGAATCTGTAAATGAGTGTGGTCAAGATAATTTGTTCTTAATATTGCAGTGAAATGTGAATTTGTGGTGGTATAAATTAAATGTATCAATGGAGAGGGTGAGAGAGAGAGAGAGAGACAGAGAGAGAGGAGAGAGGAAGAGAGGGAGAGAGGGGGGAATCTTATAAGGGGGTCTGGGCAATGTAGGCTATGGCAAGATTTGTGGCAGAACCAGATGAGGAATCCAATGAGGCCCAGCTCCACTGGATGCTAAGCTTCTTGCATATAAGAAAATAATGCACCGTACGTATCATTAGATCTTGAGTGAGAATGAAGCTCTGTATAGAGTTCCATGTGGCTAGGGATCATTAACTGCGACACTTGTGTATAACTTTTTTTCCCTCATTTCTCAGTCTGGTGAGTTATCACTGGTTTAGACTGTGAAATCAAAATGAATTAATACAAAAATGTATTGACTGATATTTCTTACAGTGTGACTACCACCAGAACCAGTAAAAACACAATTATGGTTAAAAAGACCAAATGACTTTCAGTCAAAATAAATATACACAATTTTTAACACTGTATTTATCACATGGTTTTAACATCTTTGCTTATACTGATACCGCCTGGCTAAGCTAGTACATTTGGCCTTTACTTTATTGGACCTCTCAGAGTCTGACTGCTGTGTTATTCTCCCAGTTGTTCCGATACACCTCACAGTGTCCAGTTACTCGAATATGTTTTCAAATATTGAGTCACTGAGTGATAATGACTGCCTTTCAAACTGAGTTTTATATGTCAGGATTTCCCAAACTGTAGGTTGTGACCGTCAGTGAGGTCAGCTGACAAAATTTGTGAGTCATAGCTCCCAAACCTGTGCTATGGAGAATACAGCAAAGTCCAGGACAGTGGTGGCAGATGTGAAAAACATCAAGGCCAGGCTCAATTTGTTGAGTATGCTGTCAATTGGGATGGTCTGTACACAGATCAGCCAATCTGACACACACTATCCCAATTGACAGCCTGATTTGCCAATCATTGCTGTTATTCTGAACGACAGCAACCATTAGCCCATTAGGATGTGCTAGAATCTGTAACATTTCTACTTACTGTCCTGTCTGCCTTGTGTCCTGGACGGTTCTGTCAGAGACTGCTGAAACCTGGTTTACTCAATGTGTTTAACATGGCTACAAATGGTTCCTTCTCCCTGTGAATGTGCTGGAGAGAGAGAGAGAGACACAGAGAGAGAGAGAGGGAGAGGGAGAGAGGGAGAAGGGGGGAATCTTATAAGGAGGTCTGGGCAATGTGGACTATAGCAAGATTTGTGGCAGAGCCAGATGAGGAATCCAATGAGGCCCAGGCTTTACATTGGGACATCTTGCAGCAATATTGATGCTTGTGTTGAGCAGTGACATGAGTTTTTCACCAGGCAGTGGTGAGTTGCCGATTAATGGAGACTGTTGGTACATACCTTATAAATATCTCACCTTGCCTCGTCAATATTCAGCTTCCTATCCTACCAATCATGCCAAACAAACTAATGTCAAGACATTTTCGACAAGTAGAAGTCAAGTGGACACTTGGAGACTTCAGCTCACTGCTGGCTGTGAGGAGCCTCCAAGTTGCTCAGTAACAAACAGCATCTCAGGGCATGATCCACAGACACCAGACATTTCTCATATGGACATTGGTATCTGACATTTGCCAACCCCTGATGATTGTTATGGCAACTCTCTCATACACTTGTAGGTCATTCAGGGAGCACAAACTTGCATTTCAAACCACAATTAGCATTGAAAGGCTGCTGCAAGGACACATTGTGCCCAGCTCATGCATTGGACCAGGCTGTATCTTATGTCGCTTGCTTACTCTCTTAGTGTTCATTGATTTAGCACCAATCTACCATGTAAATTAGCGCAAGCACAAAACCAGTCAGCTTGCCTTGCTGCTCAGCAGTCCTCAGTCAAGGCATCAGGCGTCTTGCTGTATGGCAATGTGTTATGTCAATCTCACACTCACAGCACCAGCAGTTTACGCTGCAAACACATTGAATATATATGCAGCTATGTCTCAAATCATTAGTGGAGTAGTCCTCACCAAAGTCCATTGAGGCACCTGTTAGTTAGAGATTGGAGCACAGAAAGTCAAAGGCAGCCTCCAATATTAATCTGAAGGATTGGCCACAATCTTATGTCCAGTCAGGGAGTCTTCAGTCAGTCTGCAGTCGGGGGAGTGGATCACAGTCAGTTCCACAACAGATAGTCCAGGGGTCGGGTAGGGCTAACAAAGTCAGGAGATGTATAGGTATTAGTCAGGGGTCTGGGACTTCTTGTCCATTGCTGTTCAACTGGCTTGCTCAAAACAGTGGGCTGGGATCAGTATTTTGGGCCTGTCCACAGAAGCTCAGAGGAAAAAGCTGGGGAGGGGGCACAAGTGGGCCACTGCTACAGGGAGGATACTTAGCAACTCGTTCTTCATGATTTGGTGACCTGCAGGCTGGGGAAGCTGGCAGGAAGGAGGGGTAACTATTGTGAAGGTGTCCGGCAGTATTTGTCAGTGGTAAAGTGAGGATGGGAAGGGTGCTTGTCCACAGTCAGGACGTGGCTTCAAGACAGTGTATGGTTATACCTGGCATATGTCATATGCCAGAGGCTGGGGGAGAAAGGTGGAGAGGGGCATTCTCATGTAGAGGAGATGGGTGGGGAACTGGTGAGGTGAGAAGCCTATAGGGTTCATAGGGGTCATTAGGAAGGGAATCTGAATGTTCAATGCCTCACTGATTCGTACATACAGAAGGTGAAGACCATTGGCCCCTTCCATCATGGTGTAAAACAAAAGTGTGAAATTGAAAAGAAAATAGCGCAATTACAGCCAGAGTGGACAGGGGAGCAATGCTGGAGTGGGCAGGAAGTGTCTCGATCTTTGAGGAGAGGTGGGGGGAACTGTATATCCCATTGATTTGAGGCCTGAGAAAGGGAAACAGAATTACACCACGAATTATCTGAGACACAGACCTGCCTCATCCTTGGCCATCAAATGCATTGACTCTCCATTTGCTGTACAGTTCCCTGTCCCATTTATCACTGACCACTTCATTCACACTGACACTTTTGGGCACAGAGGTCAGGGAAAAAAAAATAGAACTGTTGTAGGATGACAGGGAATAGCATCCATAGGCCCCATTTCCCTGTATGTGCCTTATTCCCATTGATTCCAGCAGCTGCAGCAGGCTCTCAACGCAAGGACCAATCCATGCAACATCTTGTGTGACCTTAACATTAGATATTGTGCTGGAACAGTTATATTTGGGCACACAGAGTCAAAAAAGTGATGTAAGGTCAAACCAGTGAAATATATAGATCACAACAAATATGCAGTGCCGTGTCAACCACGCCACGAGAGTGCCCTCAGTAGGTTTTCTTCTCCTTCTCCCTCCCATTCCATCTCAGTGTGCTTCTTTGTTCCACAGCTCATTTGGAGGGAGCCTGCTTCCTAGTGGAGCCCATTGGCACTGGAAATTTGTTCAGATGATCCCAAGGTCTGTGTCTGGACAGGCCAGACATACCAAGGATCTTCCTGTCAAAGGCTGCATCTTGCCTGTGTTGGACGCTTGCAGTCACATTTGGAATGCCCTGAGAGAAGACCTCTAAGGTATTCCTCCTCTGGCTAGATGCCTCCTGTCTCTCTACAGGAAGAGGCACCTGGAGTATACACCAGGTTCCCTGTCACCAGGCCATTCGTCACGAGGTTAAATGGCTAGGATGATGGAGTGCCAGTGAGAGAGCATTACCAACAACCCTGAGGGTGCAGGACCTGGCTCTTCATGGCAGCTGCCAACCTGTCCACAGAGGCAGCCGGACAGCCACTGCTGCAGCTTCTGGGCAATGAGCACCTTTCTTTTCCACATCCCTGTCTGCTGCTCCTGTTCCTCCCTGTGCATGTGGGACAAGTGCCTGATTGCTGACACCACTGGGTCCTTTCTTGCTTGGGGCTGAGCCGGTGCAATCCTCTGAGTGCCAGCTACCTGGGGTGTCTCTTCCTCAGCCAACTGCGAAGTGTTGCAGGGTACACCAGAAAGTGCTCCCACACTTTCCAAGCCTAATGTTTGCACTGAGTTGTCAGTGTCTGGGCCAATGGGGGATGGAGGAGGCAACCTTGCCAAAGAATCCTCTAATGCCTCAGAGGTGGCTTCTGTTCAAGTGACCCATTTCTCCCTAGCATTGGTGGAGATGCTGGTGGCATCTGCAAGACAGAAGAAAGTGAAGGCATCACAGTCAGTGGTTAGGAATGGTGTGTAATGAATGGCACTGTCTACTGTGAGAGTTGCAGTGAAACAAAGTGTGATACTTACTCGATTGGCGAAACATGGATGTCTCAGCATCGCCACAGAAGTTTTCTTGATCTTCTTCAGTGAGGGCCAAGTTTCTCTCCGCATAGAGATTGAGGAGTCAAATGTCAGGCACCCTTCACCTATCAGGGCCCTCCAGCCTATTGTAGGTTGTTTTCTCCTAGAATGAGAGAAAGTGAGAAATTGAGTGAGGTGAAAGTGGGTGGCACAGCTGTGAGTGCTGGTGCAGTTGTCCCAAAGGTGGTGGCATGTTTCAAGTGAGTAACTAGTCAGTGTGGAAGGCATGCATAGTTGGTAGTGTCAGGAGGGATTGACATGTGAAAGCGAGTGAGGGAAGATGCTTCCTTCAATAGTGATAATAGTAGAGTATGAGATTTGGTGAGAAGTGGGTACAATGGCAGAGACAGATTGAGTGCGGGTAGCAGAGAGAAAAGTGTGGAATTTACCCTGGTGGATCAGGGAAGGTAATTGCCCTTCTTGCACTGCTGAAGATTCATTGAAGTGGCATTAACTTAGGTGGTGATATAGGACCAGGCTACTGGTTCTGGTGGCATGGCTGCCTCTGCTGGTCCTCCTGGAAAGAGGGCCCCTCTCCTTTGCACACACCCTTCAAGAGGACCCCCCGGTCTATCTCAGAGAATAACAGTGCCACCTTTTGCTTTTCCAACATGTTCAGATTCCATCCTTTATCAAGCAGGACAGCTTTGGAATGCCAATGCTCATCTGGGTGCACAATAAACCTTTAAAGATGGTACAGACACGAAGGATGTTGGTCTTTCAGCGGTTATTCAGTGAGTGGTGAATTGCTCCATAATGATGCCGAGTAAGATATGACTAGAATTAGATGCGAGAGATGCCATTGGGGTGGTGCAGGAAGTTAACAAGTTACTTCAGGAAAGATACGGCAAGAAATCTTGCTAGGCCTCCAGCAAAAATCCCTGTAAAAAACTCGATGCAACTTACACTTGGGCAAAAGTAAGCTCCAGCTCTGTGAACAAGTGAGAGAGACAGAGTGTGAGGTAGTGAGTGTTTTTACGTAGTGAATGAGAGTGTGTGAGAGAAACAGAAACAGAGAGAACATAGATGACCGAGTGCAATACGAAACCAACACCTGCTCCCAAATTAAACCCTGCTCCTGCTCTCTCAGCTCTGACTTGGGGTCAGAACAATTTTATTCTTCCAAATGAGGTCATAGCGGAGAAGATTGGGAAGAGCTGTCCCACATATTCACAATGCTGGTGTGAACATTTTTAAGAAGTGAAAATTAAGTGATGAATATTAATGACAGACTAATTTCATATCTACATATATTTAAAGTAATAAAAACAATTGATGATGCTTCTGTTTTACCTCATCTTTTGGCAATATACTTTATCTGGACGATCCCTTTCCTGACACATTTCCCAAGCAACTTTTCTCAAGACATAGTACAGGAATGGAGAGCTTTGAACAAGGTGGAGGTCACATCAATATAGGTCAGTGGGAAGGCTATTCAAGAAGTGAATCATATAATGACATAGACATGGATCAGACTACCAGTGGTGGGGAAAAGCAGGCATTCCATGGTGGTAGAGAGCAGAGGTGTCTGTGGTCAATATTTAGAAATCTTAGTGATACATAGTATGCAAAGTTTGAAGTTCATATGACAATCAAACAGGACACCAGGGCTGCATTTGACCTGAGTAACCCAAGTGGGGGAGAGTACAGTCAGGGATAATGGTACGGACATTTTGTTGAGAGGTAAATTGGGACAGCAATGATTTCCTTACATTCAACCATGTTGGTTCACAGATTACTTTTCAGCAAATAGGGAAAACAACAACACAGTATTGGTCATGAAACCAAAATTAGGTATTGGAAATGTTGAGCGGTGTGTTGTCAGTAATGTAGCATGAAATTCGGCTAATGGGCAACATGTAAGGGTATGATAAATGAGATTACACAGGAACTAACTGTAAAGTAGAAGGTGAATTCCTGGAACAAGAAGGAGACCAGCCAGAGGAAGTGATCTTTGAGAGATGAGCCACAAAGATGACAGAGGAGGTTGGTGATCGACGATATCAAACATTGCATTGACTGAAAGGAGGACAGTGAAAGATATCACTGTATAGTCACAGTTAGAAGATTTTCAAAATTCTGCAGTTTGTTTCCTAACCAGCCCAAAGTACGCAGATTGTACAAGATATTAATGGCCGTCTCTATCATTATGAGAATAATGGATTTATCAAACGTCCTGATCCCTGAGTTGTAATGGCAACAAAAGCTTTTGAAGATCCCAAGAAGCATATGGAACAATAAAATTATAGGAACTGCAGATGCTGGAGAATCTGAGATAACAAATTGTGGACTTGGATGAACACAGCAGGCCAAGCAGCATCATAGGAGCAGGAAAGCTTGACGTTTCGGGCCTAGACCCTTCATCAGAAATAGGAGAGGAGAAGAGGGCCCTGAAATAAATAGGGAGAGAGGGGGAGGCGGATAGAAGATGGATGGAGGAGAGGATAAGTGGAGAGGAGACAGACAAGTCAAAGAGGCAGGGATGGAGCCAGTAAAGGTGAGTGTAGGTGGGGAGGTAGGGAGGAGATAGGTCAGTCCAGGGAGGACGGGCAGGTCAAGGGGGCGGGATGAGGTTAGTAGGTAGGAGATGGGGGTGCGGCTTGAGGGGGGAGGAGGGGATAGGTGAGAGGAAAAACAGGTTAGGGAGGCGGGGACGAGCTGGGCTGGTTTTGGGATGCGGATTGGGCAGGGGAGATTTTGAAGTTTGTGAAATCCACATTGATACCATTGGGCTGCAGGGTTCCCAGGCTAAATATGAGTTGCTGTTCCTGCAGCCTTCAGATGGCATCATTGTGGCATTGCAGGAGGCCCAGGATAGACATGTCGTCTGAGGAATGGGAGGGGGAGTTGAAATGATTCGCGACTGGGAGGTGCAATTGTTTGTTGCGAACCGAGCGCAGGTGTTCTGCAAAGTGGTCCCCAAGCTTCTGCTTGGTTTCCCCAATGTAGAGGAGGCCACAACGGGTACAGCAGATGCAGTATACCACATTGGCAGATGTGCAGGTGAACATCTGCTTGATGTGGAAAGTCTTCTTGGGGCCTGGGATGGGGGTGAGGGAGGAGGTGTGGGGGCAAGTGTAGCACTTCCTGCGGTTGCAGGGAAAAGTGCCACGTGTGGTGGGGCTGGAGGGGATTGTGGAGCAGACAACGGAGTCCCGGAGAGAGTGGTCCCTCCGGAAAGCATCTCCCCTCCCCCATCCACATCCCAAAACCAGCCCAGCTCGTCCCCGCCTCCCTAACCTGTTTTTCCTCTCACCTATCCCCTCCTCCCCCCTCAAGCCGCACCCCCATCTCCTACCTATTAACCTCATCCCGCCCCCTTGACCTCTCCGTCCTCCCTGGACTGACCTATCTCCTCCCTACCTCCCCACCTACACTCCCCTTTACTGGCTCCATCCCCGCCTCTTTGACTTGTCTGCCTCCTCTCCACCTATCCTCTCCTCTATCCATCCTCTATCCGCCTCCCCCTCTCTCCCTATTTATTTCAGAACCCTCTTCCCCTCCCACATTTCTGATGAAGGGTCTAGGCCTGAAACGTCAAGCTTTCCTGCTCCTATGATGCTGCTTGGCCTGCTGTGTTCATCCAGCTCCACAACTTGTTATCTTGGAACAATAAAATGTACTTTTTTCAATGAAAAGGTCCCAAAACAGTATCGAGAAGAGAAAAATGTGCATGAGCAAAGGATGACATTTAAAATGGTAATAGATATTGGGTCAAAGAGAAATAAGTTAAGCATTTAGGAATTGAGTGGGAAGCAAGGAAATAGATGTGGGTCTCAAAGGAGCAAACCAGGATTGACAACAAAATTGTCAGGGACCTGGACAGGAATGGGAAGACAACGAACAGGAAGGCAAAGGAAAAGAGAACACAGAATACAGATGGAAATAACAGACTGTTAAGGATGAGACTCATAAGCTGGAACATTTTGGTTTTGTGTTTGGCATCTGACTCTGGTTAGCTTCCCAATGTAATTCTTGGGAACTCCAAGCAACTTTCTGCAGGAACTCTACTTCACAGCTTCAGCTATATACACACGCACAGTCTCTTCACAGTAACTGAGAGCTTCAGCTCTCTTCCAGCTCGCTCCACCCAACCATGTGACCCTGACAGTATTACTACATCATTGCCATTATGTATGGTCCTGAAATTAACCATGTTAGTTTACAAAAAGAAAATATGATGGAAAATTTACAATTCTCAGGGAAAGAGAAAACTAAATGGTTCAGTATATCCACAACCTCGCAGACAACCGGGGATGAGTTCCGAAATGACTCAAAAATTTAAAAGATAGGATGAATTTGAACTACAATGAGAAAAGAAAATCTCACATTCTATCTCCTAGCTAAAGGTACTATTTTGATATAGCAGATTGCACCTTCCAACCTGCTTTCATATACCATGACCTAGGATATTAACATGCAACTATATTCCTCCCTGCCTAACAAAGAATACATATAAAACACTGTCTTTATAACACACTTTATGAATTACTCCCAAAGGCAGGTTTATATTGGGGGTCTACTGTACTTCCTCTTACACAGATATGCTGCTTGTCACAGGTCAGTGCAGCCTGAAACAGCTGTATGTTATCAGTAATACCAGTGTTGCTAAAAAGGTATCAGATGGCAGAATTGAAACCCAACCCATAAATAGCAGTCAACAGACTGTGTTTCACATGATTGCTACCAAATGCCCTTTAGTCAGGAGCTTTGAAGTAGAGTATTTTATCTGGTGACCATTTGCAGCTTCTTACCTTTCTCTTGTCCAATCATTAATCTACATTATTGTTACTGTCTTTTCACACAATATTTATGCTGAAAGAGTTTTGCTCAGATTATGCTTAGGGTAATCGTAATGTGAGTATGAGTGACCTAGTGTAGAAGTCGTATTAAATCATTTTTTTTTAAATCATGGTCTTTGATGTGGGTCTAATATATTAAAGCTGCTTCCTAGACCTATAATTTGTTGCTGAAATCAATATCAATCACCAAAGAAGTTGTTTCAACATAAAATGCAATTATAATCCACATAGAGGTGGAAAATGGAAGGTTTTTGGCCTGAATTCAAAGCTATCATTTTCTTTAAATTGCATGTGCTCATACAGCTGCTTGTGACCCATCAATACACTTCATGGGTGATTTGAGCCAATACTCATTATACGGCATGCAGAAATACCTGAGCATAGTTCACAAATTTCTGATTTATTTTGCAATCTGTGTGGCCAGGGCATACTGCTTCGGAGGCACTTCAGGGTCATAAAAACATGTTACAGCAATCTATCTTTTAGCCTATTTTTTTCTTAACTGAGCATTGGTTTGGATCAGTGATGTAGCTTCTTCGTGACACTTTGACTCAAGAACAAAGGTTTGCATTGTGAAGTTCTCTAGTGTTACATCTGCTGTCCAAAGTGGGAATTCTGCATTGTTTGTTTGCTGTTATCACAATTACTGAAATTCATCAATTTATTTGTTATTCCAACTTAATTGAAGAGGGATGTATTATACAAAGTTTGGATCATCTTTTATGTTTATGAATATCTTCTGCCTGCCTCGTTGATTTATGCCTGACAATTTAACATCTCCCTGAAAGTTAAGGACAGATTGAATTCTAGAATTCATAATCCAAATATTAAAATTACAGATAAATCAACCTGAAATTAGCTTCATTTGGCAAACTTAGGCTTGGACAATAAGTATTTTACTTTCGAAAATAGTACAATTTTGATAATCAGGTGAGATTTAACAATGTTGCACATACATATGCATTATATTTACAACCATAGGCCAAGAGATTGATGCTGGGTTCCACACAAGGCAAATCTCCAAACTCAGTTGTGTAACCTGGAGAGGTGCCAAACAGAAGCAACATGGATGTTCAGGCATGGAAGAGGTTAATCCACCATCTTGCACCCTCTCATAGCAAGTGCTCCAGCCTGGAATACTCCAAATCACAGTGGGCACGAAACTGACTTCAAAAAGCAGCACAAGTAAATCTTTCTATCAAACAAAATTTTGTTGTGACTCAAGATTGTCAAGGGTCGCTCACAAAGGTGATAATTTGAAGGAATACAATGTGAGAGTATTGGAATTGTGCCAATCAAAATCTTACAGGAAAAATCACATACGAAGCATTAATCATAGAATCCTCGCTGTTAAAACCACATCTTCTATACCGCTACCATTTCATTGCTATCACTAAGTACAACTCCAACAGCTGCCATATCACTTTTTAAGGATTGTCAACAAGGATTTGTTGCAACAAGCCAAAATTCCTCAACAATAGGAAGACGTTAACAGGTCAGATCATTTTAGCTGCTGAGCCAGAGGCTGTATTTGGTTTAATTTGCCTGTTGATGTACAGGTTGTCCCTTTTGGAGGTGCAGTGCAGGCAGTTTAAAGACTTACCATAACAGATTAGGAACGAAGAATGCAAACCCACACACATTTGCCTCAGTAATGACAGTTTTAAAAATCAAAGCTTCATCTAAAAATTTCAGATTAAAGTTGAACATAAAATCGCTCAGAACTTTAAATCAGACAGAGGTGGTATTTACTTTCACAATCATCACTGATGTACATGTAACAACAATAACATGTACTCATAAACCACATATAACATAATTAAATGCCCCAAGGTACTTCACAGGAAGATTATAAAACAGGGTATAGCAGCAAGCCATATAAGAGATTTTGGGACAGACGCTCAAAAATTTAGTCAAAGGTGAGTGTCTGAAAGGTAGGAAGTAAGGCAAGGAGGCAGAAAGATATACCTTGGGAATTTCAAGCTTGAAGTTCAAAGTAACTAAAGGCTTGGCCAGCAATAGGATAGCAATGTGGCAGCAATGTGGCTCAGTGGTTAGCACTGCTACCTCATCGTGCTAAAGACCTAGGTTCAATTCCAGCCTTGGGTGACTGTGTGGAGTTTGCACATTTTCCCTGTGTCTATGTGGGTTTCCTCCCTCAGTCCAAAGATGTCCAGGTTAGGTGGATTAGCCTTGCTAAGGTACCCATAGTGTACATTCAGCAGATTACCCATGGGAAATGTAGGGTTACAGGAAAAGGGTAGGGGGGGAGTTGGTATTGACTTATTAGACCTGTTTCAACACTGTAGGATTCTATGATTCCATAGCAGTCAAATAAAATCAGGAATATTGAAGAGGCAATAATTAAAGGAGTATAGGTATCTTATAGAATTGTGGGCTGAATGACCTTAAAAATAGGAAGGAGTGGTTAATAGAAAAATTTGAAAACAAGGAAGAAAATATTCAAGTTAAGGCAACAAACTATCAATTGGGATATACAATGTGAATGGACTGGCTGAGATTTTAATCATGGTTCCATTCTTGCAAGTGCTGCAGACCTCACAAAGCTAAATTAAATGTAACTTTTGCTGCATACCTCTAGTAATTGTCCTAATCCACGAATACCCCGAGGATCCATCTGTGACCTCTGTTTGCCTGGTTAACATATCGTTCCATGTGGAAGTCTGAGCACTAACATGTTGTCAGTTTCTGCAGATCTGCTATCAATGTTCATGTCTATCAGCAGTCCTAGACTACCACAATGTTAGTGGCTTTTTATTTGACATCAAATCAGAGATAAGTCAAAACGTTTTCCAGCTGAACATCAGATCAAGGCCTGATTCAGCTTCTGCCAAAATATGCCAGTCCTCTGTTTGGGTGCTTGTCAGAGTGAATCACACAAAATATTAGTGCTCTGTTTGAACTATTTTTGTGCTTCAAAACCTATAAGCTGTCCATCACCTCAAATGTTTATTTTTACTCCACAGGCTCTTAATTGCACCGTGCTAAAATGCTTATTCACAGTTTAGTTACCTGCAGCAGCCCACCAGAAAACAGCCTTCCAAGCAGTGGTCGAAAAAGATTGAACAACATTCAAAATTGCCCTGCTTTGAATTTGTCCTCCAATAAATCCAGCTTTCATATCATCATCTCCCAGTACATTGAATTCAAAATTCTTCACATTTATAAATCCTCAGTCCCATTTACATAGACTTTTGCTACCTGGCCTCTCCTGCCTCCTCCGGGCCTACAGCTTCAGTTGTCCCCAATGTACCCCTCACTCAATACAATGCAACTTCATAGAATCGCTACACTGTGGAAGCAGGCTATTCAGCCCATTGAGTCCACATTGACCGGCTGAAAAGCATCCCACCCAGACCCACCCCTTTACTCTATAACCTTTCATTTCCCATGGCTAACCCACCTAGCCTGTATATTCCAGGACACTATGGGCAAATTAGCATGGCCAATCCTCCTAACCTGCAGCTTTGGACTGTGGGAGGAAACTGGAGCACCTAGAAGAAACCCACACAGGCAGTCACCTGAGGGTAGAATTGAACCTGGGTCCCTGGTGTTGTGAGGCAGCAGCTAACCATTGAACCACCATGCTGCCCTTTGAAGGAGAAAAGTTTGAAGAGGAAAAGTTTTCAATTATCCTAGCTTCAATCTGTGAACATCCCTAAAATAAGCCCACTGTCTTGGTACTTCAGTCCACATTTTCAAAACAAATCTCCTTCAAACATCTCCTAGGCTAGCCAGTCAATTTCTGCTCATTCTTCAATTACAGTTCAATATCTATTTTCACTTTGTAGAGCACCTTAGGATAACTGCTAACTCAAGGAGCTATAACAGCATGAGGCATTCTACAGAGGTTGAGCATTACAGAATGATTGCACTACGGCAACATGAAGAACTCAGTAATAGTCCAAGGTTCACCAGTATTTCTTGCTGCCTAGTTATGTAATTCGTTTTGTGCAACCTCACATAGAAATTTTACTCCTTTTAGAGAAGCATAAGGTATATAAATATTCAATTAATGCGACTCCTTGGTAGTTGTGTCCTAAAATTTTCCTTTAATTAATTTCTGATGAGCCAGAAGTTAAGAAATTTAGTAGGATGTACCAGTGGACAGCTAATCAGAACTATAAATGTTCCTTTTTGAAAGTGTAGGATAGAGAGAGAGAGAGAGGCTCACATTGAATGGAAAAACAACCACAACAAATAAACGGAGGGTCTTTGATCTATCAATTTCGATTCCTGTAAACACCAACTAATTGTCTGTGTCAAGCTAAGATCCTTATCAACTTTATGTGTAATTTCCCACATTTAATACATTTCCTCTGCCATAAAAGAAGCTGTCACCCATATCTGTCAGCAGTGATTAGATCAAAATGTTGAATTTTTCAGCTGCTCACTTCAGTCATATTGTAAAGCTGTCGACTCTTTGCTGTGACATGTTGCAGGAAGGTTTAACTTCATTGTCCATTAATTAGGGAAGATTTTCCTCTTGCAGTTAGTGCTATGGTTCAAGTCAATGGGCTTGAAACTCCAGCACTGATTTGAAAGATGATAATCGAGGTGATGTGTGTTCTGATGAGGCACTGACCCAGTGTCTGCTTAAGGATAGCTCCAATTGCCCTCTGTGATGGAATTATATGGTCCCAGCAACCCAAACCCCTGTGGACCCTTCAATTTATATTGATGCTAGAGACATAGTTGCTGGAACAGTCAAGACTAACTCAACGGTAGAATGATCACAGCAGATAGTGCAGCAAGTTTACCTACTACAGAGACATTGCAAGATTTCACCTCATTCTTACATCAAATGTTTTAATGAAACATTTGGAACATACGCATTGACCCAAAAACAATTTATTAGATGGGTACATTATCCACCGGGACCCTTGTTAATGAGCTCACCAAAGCAATATTAAATATCAGTCTTTAAAGGATTGTGTCTCCATTCCAAAGCCACTTTAAAGCTTTAAATTAATTTACAGCACTGTAAGGGTAACCCAATCGGTAAGGGAAAGTATATATTTTTGAGAACTGACCTCCCTCACCTGAATCAGTATGAGATTTTCATAAAAAAAACCAAAGACACCATTCATCCTCACTTCTGTTGTGAAACAACTTTTACATTGATTTTTCAGTCAGTCATGAATGAACAGTGTCAGTCATTCATTACACGTACACTTGCCCCACATTTTTAATGGATTTCTGTGACGGAGGTTGTGGTATTTAGAAATCATTTCACTGTGGTGCCATTTACAGTAGGTCTGGGATGTGGGTCAATGGATCAAGGAACTGTGCACTTCCCTAATCAAACCAGAATAAAGAATCCTAAATGAGGCATGCAGTCCCTTAAACGAGAATAAGAATATTTTGTGCAATGTCAAGGCAGGCACAAAATGTTAAATAGTGAGGGAAAAATATTGAGAGGAGAGATGCGCAAAAGAGTTGAAAAGTAAATAAAGGTAAACTTTGATTTTTTTTTCAGAAGTCTCCAACAGTAGTTAAATCTTGAACACGTGCAGAAGTTGGTTTGCAGCTGCAGTTTGGCCAGTGACAGTATTTCAGACTGGTCACATATCTACAACATATTGGAATGGACAGACTCCAACATTGATGGGTTCAGTGGGGATCCAATACCCAAGTAGCACAGCTTCAAATTGGTATGTGTTTTATGGCTAAGTGTCCCTGTGAGGTAACAGTACAAAAAAGTTTTAGAGGACAAGGGCAATTCAGAGCAATTTTCCTGATTTCACTGTGCATATCCGGATGCCGGAAGTTGCCCTCTAATAAAGGATTTTTCTGGTAAAATTCATGCCATCATTTCTCAATATCTTCACATCAGTGTAGGCTGTGTTTTCATGGTTAAGGACAATCAACACATGCAGCAGTCAGTAATGTGAAGAATGAATCCATAAAGCTTTCGCATAATTATGACAATCCAAAAATATTTATTGCAGTAAAACTTAGGGACCTGGTCAATCCCTTCAGTCCAAAAAGTTACATGTTTAACCTTTACTCTTTGATTCACAGCAGAGTAGAGTGATACTCACTTCAAACACCATTATTCCATTCACTTTTACAGTTTCTTTATGGTTCTAGTCAATCTGGAACAGGCCTGCTCAAATGGCAATAACCTGTAACTGGACTGGAAAGCAGTTAAAATTGGACTACAGCATGGAACTGACAGCTGTCAGCCCAGTTTTCACTGCAATCCCTGTCTCGAATCTTTTTCATACCTCACTCATATTTTCCATTCCATCAATGTCCAGTCTGAACTCTGCCCTCTTTTCCATTAATCTGATTAATTTGTAAATATTTCTTTTCCAGTGGGCAGATTTTTGAAATGCAAGATTTTGAGGGAACGGTTATTTAAAAAAAAATGGATTAAAGTTTAATATTGCTGAACTGGGAGTCTGAAAAGTGAAAAGTCCTCTCCTTCTTCCTGTTTCAGGGCAACAAAGGATTGCAGTTTAGTCTCCCATTGAGAGTAAAGTCACACCAATAAGAAGGGTAAAATAATCTCTTTGAGTGATCAAGTTATATTTGTGTCCAAGGTGCAATCTCGCATGAAATAGACCTCAATCATATAATATCCTGACGTTCTGGCTTCAGGCTGTCTCTGGGCTCAGCTGGCTAGTAAAGGAAGGTGATGCAAGACAGAGGCAGTCATTCAAACTAGTTCAAAAGGGAGCCTGGTGTCTGAGAAGAAGAGAGAGATGTAGGATTTACAACCTTATTTGGAGGGGTCTGAGAAATCCGCCGAAAGAAACACGCAGTACAAGGCAGTAGCCAGAATTAAAAGACCTTTAAAAAATCTTTTTCAAAAAACTTTAAAGAAAAGATCTTTAATGACACGACAAAGATAAAGGAGGAGAGATTCAAAGTAGAAATATTAGAAATATCAGAAATTTGCTCATATGAAGTGATCAACTTGTGGAATGAACTACAGAACAGGAGGAATTAAAATGATTTAAGAAACAATGATGTCAGACTGAAGGCACTGGATCGAGGGGACCCAACCGACTGAATGGAAACCCTTGTCTGGAGGTATCATGTGGTTTTATACTACAGGTGGTACAACAGAAAACCACAGCAGTTCCTAAAGCAACTTAAATGTGTTTTATTCACCATTCCCAGATAGTATTACTACTTTTCCATGTAGTTTCAATTTTCTAATGTACTGTAATTTTACCTCTTTTGTACTGCTGGGATTTTATTTTCTTTGTTCTGTAGATGAGGATATAGCTGCAAGGCCACCTAGTCCCTTATTAATTAAAAGGATGGTAGTGAGCCATTGGCTTGAATCATGGTGGTCCTTGTGGTACAGATAGTTTGGAAGTCCTAAGATTTTGACTCAGCCGTAAAGAATGAAAAGCAATATATTTCCAGGACAGAATGGTGTGTGGCTTAAAGGAAGTTGGCTTGTTCCCCATATACCAGTTGCCTTTGACCTTCCAAACAGCACAAATAATTAGTTTGGGAAGTGCAATTGAAGAAACCTTGGCAAGTTGCTTTAATGCAGTTGTTCATGGTATAAATTGCAGCTCCTGTGCTCCATTAGTGGTCAAAATAAGTATTTAGAAAGTCAGTGTGGTGTCAGTCAAACAGCCTTGTTTTTGTATGGTGGTCAGTTTTCAGAGTGTTGCTGGAATGGCAATCCCCCAGGTAAGTCACATGCCTGACTTCAGCTTTAGTAGAAAATTTCTGGGGAGTTATCAAGTAAATTATTCACCACATAATCCGTCATCCCACATCTGCTGTTGAAGATATGGTATTAATAAAGATAATTCAGTTTCTAGTGAGTTCCACAAGATTGATGCAGTAGATTTAATGACTGTAGTCCCCATTGAATGTCAAAGGGTAGTTATTAGACTATTTTTGGAGATTGTCTTTGCCTGACATATATGTGACACACATTCTGCTCATCAGCCATCACTCTAAACCTAATTGTTGTTCAGGTCTTGCTGCACATGGGCGTGGACTTCTTCATTACCAACAGAATTATGAAAGGTGTTATACAATAACTAGCATACATTCCATTCTGAACATTTAAGGAAAGGTTATTGAAGCAGATTGGGTGGATAGGCTAAGGAATACTACTCTAAGAAAATCTTG
This sequence comes from Ginglymostoma cirratum, assembly GCA_024137785.1. Taxonomy (NCBI): domain Eukaryota; kingdom Metazoa; phylum Chordata; class Chondrichthyes; order Orectolobiformes; family Ginglymostomatidae; genus Ginglymostoma; species Ginglymostoma cirratum. The sequence goes on along the minus strand of JAHRHZ010000078.1, from coordinate 16,317,668 downwards.
CAGCATAGTTATAGTGACAAGATGACTGACCTCCAACAATCATATCGTTTTCTTTTGTTTTGGATATGATTCTTACAAGAGGAAAGAGTTCCTCCTCCCTTCACTGACTGCTATCATCTTCAACTTTACCGGGACTCACTGATGTCACACAAAGGTTGCCCTGGTGTCAGGGGTAGTCTCACCCTCCTTACCTCACAAAGAGTAAGATCTTTTGTCCATGCTTGAACCAAGACTGTCATGAGGTCTAGAGCTGAATAGGTGACTGAGTGTGGGTGAGCAGGTTAATAATGACTAATTGCCACATGATGGCACAGCCAATGACACCATGCATCATTTTGCTGGTGAATTAGATTTGGTTGATGGGGTGGCAATTGGTTGGATTGGACTTACTCTGCTTTTTGTTGACAGAACATACCTTCAGCAATTTTTCACTTTGTTGTGTTAATATTAGGCAATATTGTAGTTGTCCTGGAACAATTTAGCTAGAGCCCAGCTAATACTGGAGTACAAGGCTTCATCACCAGAGTCTTAGACATTGCTGAGGTCCCTAGTATCTAGCAGGTTCAGCTATTTCTTGATGTCACGCAGGATGATTCTGATTGATCAAATACTGCTACACCTGAAGCCCCAGACCTGAGGAGGCGTGTGAAATAGATAATTAACTCAGTATTCTGGCTATTGATGGTCACAAATGATTTCATCTACTCCTTCACCCTGAGGTGCTGACCTCCCAAAGAGAGAACAGGAATTTTCATTAAAGTTATGGTTGTTTATTTGTCTGGCACAATTCAGGAGAACGATATGGCATTAACAGTGACTATACCTTAAAAGTATGTCTTTATTTTCCTGTTGAAATGGCGTTAAACTATCAGCCAAAATAATTGACTCCCTACATTAAAGAACATTGGGCCCAAGTCTTCCAATTTTGGTTGGGATCCTTACTTCTGATCCAGATCAGACAAGAGGTTGCCTGCTTAGGGGGCTGTGTGAGGCGCATGGTTAGGGTGGTCAGGTGTGCTGGGACCGCAACGGTTTACAATATGTACTGATGACTTGGAGGAAGGAAGTGAATGTACTGCAGCCAAATTTGCAAATATAGATGGAAAGACGGGTTTTGAGAAGGATAAAAACAGGGAGATATTGAAAGGTTAAGTAAATGGGTAAAAAGTTGGCTAATGGAATATAATGTGGGAAAATGTGAAGTTGTTCATTTTGGAAGGGAGTACAAAAGAAAAATATCATTTAAATGGAAAAGAACTACATAAAACTGCAACATTAAGGGACTTGGGGGGACCTGTGCACAAAACACCGAAAGCTTGTACACAGGGGCAGCAGGTAGTCAGGAATGTTAATGGAATATTGGCCCTTATTTCAAGAGAGTACAAGAATAGGAGCAGGGAAGTCTTACTGCAACTGTACTAAGTGCTGTTGAGAGATAAAAGGTACTGCAGATGCTGGAGAATCCGAGATAGCAAGCATGGGGCTGAATGAACACAGCAGGTCAAGCAGCATCATAGGAGCAGGAAAACTTGACGTTTCGGGCCTAAACCGTCATCAGAAATGGGGGAGGGGAAGAGGGTTCTGAAATAAATAGGGAGAGAGGGGGAGGTGGATAGAAGATGGATAGAGGAGAGGATAGGTGGAGAGGAGGCAGACAAGTCGAAGAGGCGGGGATGGAGCCAGTAAAGGTGAGTGTAGGTAGGGGGGTAGGGAGGAGATAGGTCAGTCCAGGGAGGACGGACAGGTCAAGGGGGCAGGATGATGTTAGTAGATAGGAGATGGGGGTGTGGCTTGAGGTGGGAGGAGGGGACAGGTGAGAGGAAAAACAGGTTAGGGAGGTGGAGATGAGCTGGGCTGGTTTTGGGATGCGGTTGGGGGAGGGGAGATTTTGAAGCTTAGGCCCGAAACGTCAAGTTTTCCTGCTCCTATGATGCTGCTTGACCTGCTGTCTTCATCCAGCCCCATGCTTGTTATCTAAGTGCTGTTGAGACCACTTCTGTGGTACTGTGTACAGTTTTGGTCCACTTACTCAAGGAAAGATATTGTTTCATTGGAGACCGTTCAGAGGAGTTTCATGAGGATGATCCCTGGTGTGGAGGGGTTGTCTTACAAGCAAGAGTTAAACAGGCTGGGACTCTACTCACTGAAGTTTAGAAGAATGAGAGGTGATCTCATTAAAAGATATAGGTTTCTTAAGGAGTTTGATATGGTAAATGCTGAGAGGTTTATCCCTTCCTAGGAGAGTCGAGGGCCAGAGGGCATTGTCTCAGAATAAAGGGACACCAATTTAAGACTGAGATGAGGCAGAATTTTTTTCTGTCAGAGGGTTGTGAGTCTTTGGAACTCATTGCCACAGAGAGCTGTTGGGGCAGGGGCCTTATGTATATTTAAGGATGAGATAGATAGATTCTTGACTGGGGAGGAATCAACGCTTGTGGGGAAAACACAAGAAAGTGGATGCGAGGAATGTCAGATCACCCATGATCCTAATGAATGGCAGAGCAGGCTCGAGCTGAATGGCTATACCTGTTCCTATTTCTTATGGCCTTATGATCTTAGCAAACAGCATAGCATGTTACAGGAGCTGATTGGGCACCTTCCATTTCTTGTTTCCCAGACCTTACGTGGGGAAAGTGCACATGAACACTGGCTTTAGATTAGATTGAATAATGACAGCAATATTGATAAAATAGCTTACTTCTAGCCACTCTACAAACAACTGCCTCACGAACAGGCATTTGAGCATTGTACATTGCAATTGAGTGCCCTCAAGATAAAAGGGGAGACCACTTTACAAGTGTGCTTATCGGCCGCTCTCAGAGCAACTAATATTTTCCAGGTTGTTGCTAATTCAAGCAATTGTTTGCACGTAATTGAAACCTATCCAAAAATTGACACTTTAATTACCACCACCCCCAACGCTATTTATACACATTTAACATACTCAGGCTGCAAACTGTACTATACACAAGTGAAAATTCACAGGTCTAACTACAGGATGTCACACTGCACCATTTCACTTGCCTGAGCTGTTCTCACACTCCGAGACAATAAATCTCCACCCACTCCTTTCCACCTTTTTGAAAAGTGAGCTGACGTGATGAAGTTACAATGTGTTGCATGAAGTAAGCACATTGTGAGGTAGTGCGCATTACACAAAACATCCTCAGTTCCCACACTAGGAAAAACAGAAAACAAGTAATCATAACTTTTTAACAGCCATTTAGGACCAACTGTTTCAGGCATTTTATGGATATTGGACTTTTGAGTAGCAACAGCAGTTCCCTGTAAACTCAGCAACTGGGCAGAAACAATGAATTGACAGCACACACCTCAGTCTATGCTTGAAATTTTGCATCAAAAGAATCTGGGGAGGAATCATTTCATACAGCTGCAAAATAAAGATGGCGGCAGCAGCATAGTAGTGTTCGAGCTACTGACCCCAAGGCTCATCCACTTCCGCTTGTTTTTCTTTCCTTTCTTTTTACTTTTTCTTCCTTTTTTTTGAAAGAGTCTTTTCTCTTACCTTTTTGCTTCGATCACAATGGCATCAGTGACAGTATCGGCAAGAGCGGGCCCTGCATGAAATAGTGGACAAACATGGCGGTGTGGGCCTGGGGAGCAGCAAGGATGGGCAAACGTTGAAGGAGGAAGCATCTGTCAGCCACAGCAATGCCAGGATGAGGCAGATGCGGATTCACCTCAGCCCGAGGTCTCCCTGTGAGTAAGGAGCAGGTCCCAGGCTCAATCCCCTGCTCCAGACTCGGAGACTGAGCCAAGGCTCCAGGTCCGCAGTTAGGCCTGGATGCCTGACGATGGAGGTGATGGCAGTTAGTTTTAGTTCCAGTGCAGGAGCTGGTGGCACCAGTGACGGCTGCAATCGGTGAGGTTGGCCCAGCATGAAGTCATGATGCGGCGGTAATGATGGAGGTGAGAGAGTGCCAGGGAATGCCAACTCCAGGTGGTAGCACAGTGAAACACAGTTCTAGCAGTTTAATTGGTTTAGCAGCAGCGATTCAAGATGTCATGTGGAGGAGCCTGGATCCAGGCCCATGGCTGAGCCAGAAGCAGGAGCTGTTCCAAAGACCTCCTAACTTTATTGAAATAAGACTATAAGAAGCCCTGAGAGAGGGGGCAAAGGGAGGCTGCAAACAATCTTGCCGCTGATCCTGGGATTGCAGGATTAAAGTTTTATTATAGATTCTTTTACAGTTATTACAGTCATTGTATTTTACTAATATAAGATTTTTATTATTTTTTTTCATTAACATTCAATAGACAAATAGGAAAGGTTTGGAGGGATATGGGGCAGGAGCAGGCAGGTGGGACTAGTTTAGCTTGGGATTATGGATATAAAAGGTACTGCAGATGCTGGAGAATCCGAGATAACAAGCATGGGGCTGGATGAACACAGCAGGTCAAGCAGCGTCATAGGAGCAGGAAAACTTGACGTTTCGGGCCTAAACGCTTCATCAGAAATGAATCAGAAATGTTTTCTGATGAAGGGTTTAGGCCCGAAACGTCAAGTTTTCCTGCTCCTATGATGCTGCTTGACCTGCTGTGTTCATCCAGCCCCATGCTTGTTAGCTTGGGATTATGTTTGGCATTCACTGGTTGGACCGAAGGATCTGTTTCCATGCTGTATGACTCTATGCCTCTATGAACTTTGTGTTTTTTCCTGGTTTGATATTCCACGTTCTGGTTTACTTGCTATGTTTTAAGATGGGAGCAAATGACTGAGGATGTTGGAATCTGAACTGACAAATGTTGGAGGTGACGGCAGTTCAGGCAGCATCCATGGAGAGAAAGCAAGCTAACGTTTCAGGTCTAGCTGACTCTTCATCAGAGCTAAAATTGTGTCCTCCCAGTACCGAAAATGTCACAGGAAGCTCAAACTCTCAAACTAAACACACACAATTTAAATTGTTTGGCAAAATAACTGAAATGCACCTTTTATAAGCTGGTATCAAGTTTCAATTTAAGTGATGGCTTTAACTGGTAGGTTACATAAACATTGTTCAATGATTGCAATATTAAATTGACATGAACGAAGTGGCAGATTTACGGGTCACTCATAAGAAGTAATCATTATAGAAAAAAAATGAGAAAGAACACATTCTCATAGATTAACTCATTTTCCATTTAATTCAGGGCAGTTGATTTCACAGTGATATATTATAACTTCGTAAAAAAATTACCATGAGCTCATTTCATTGGCCCTACTGCAGCAGCTTCAGCATTTAAAAAGTTTGTAATGTGACGCATACCTTTTAAAAAGAAGTACTGCTGAATGAAATATGGGAAACAGCAATTTTCTACATGACATTTGAAGAAAGCATGTATTTTGTGTCTGTTTTTGACAGAATCCAACTTCTAATTCCTGACAGGAGACTACTGTGAGATCACATCCATATTGACTTGTAATTGAAAGCCACTGTCTTTTTTAAAGTAAAGGCAATTCATTTAAGTATATTCTTTGCTATTCCAAAATGTTCAAGTATATACTTTAATTATGCAGTATTTAATTTCCCAGTTTGTATTGTTTCCTCCTTTTCCATAACGCTTTGAAACTCAAGGGGCCTGGCTGACTGGGTGAAATTTCCTAGTCCGTGTTCAAATAAGTGATTGTGAGAACTGTGGGAGAATACAGCAAGAGTTTTAAAAATTTGATTCTCGACATTGAAAAAAAAATCTAATTTTCCCCTTATGTTTTTACTGATCAGTCTGCAATTTCACTAGTAAGTGACAACGACCTCATTCCCATGTATTTGCATCTCATTATCAGTTAATCTTGCTTATTGATATGCAGTTCACAATTCTCCCATGCCCTGTTGAGAAACTAGATGGTGCTAATTCCTGAGTTGAAAGTCAGCATGATTACCTACCAAATGCAGCTCGCCGCTACTTCTCCAGGCCTTCATGTTCAGCTCCATTCACCAACATCTCCAGGAGCAGTGACTGTCCTCACACTTTGTTCATAGACGTCAGAATCAGTAAAACACCAGCCTCACCACAACATCATGGTCAATCTTGGACTAACTCATAACACACTGCGGCACTTCATCACTGCACTGTGGAGTGCATGGGCACCTTAAACTGCAACCAGGCTGTGACAAGGGCCCAGTCTTGGTGGATCTGGTGCTGTGCCCTCTTTTGTCAGTCCACAAGAAAGAGAAGGCTGTCTAATCCACTACTCTCTGCACCAATATCTCAAGTCCATTTCGCCAAAGTGAGCGCCAGTTTCCCCTTTCTGGGACATCTCCTTTCTCTAAATGGTTCAACAGCAGAGTATGAAGGCCAGTTCACTGCTGGCAGGGTTTGAAGTTGTGTGCAGCTGGGGCTTACCAGTATAATAATACAAGGTGCCAGCAGTTCTGCCTTTTCTACTACATGATTGTATGAGAAGAGCACCATAGAGCCCAAATATATAACTAATGAGGTGAGCAGCGCAATATTGTGAGAGAAGAGTTGCTGTGACCCATGATGGAACTCCCAGCATGACACTCCCTGAAAAGAACACTTAGTCAATAAATGAGAAACTTCAGCCCATTGTCACACTGAATATGGGATAAATCAATAGAAAAGTAAGAGTGATCTTAATTGCAGTGACACTTCAAACATGTTTTCCCTCACTTAATTCTATTGTTGATTGCTTATCGACTATAAATATTTGCTTAAAACTGGTTTTGTCCAAAATCTGTAAAGGTAAAGTTGCCATTGTCTTACTGGATCATAGGGTTGCTCTCTCACTAGAAAGAGAAAACTGGTGATAGTTTAATCTGATGGTCACCATGCCTCAGGCAAGGGGAAAACAAAGTCAAGGAGAGTACTTTATGGTAACCCCAGCCAGTAAGGGAATTGGACCCAGACTGTTGGCATTACTCTGCATCACAAACCAGCCATCCAGCCAACTGAGCTAATCAACCCCAGTGGTGGGGCAACAGTTACCCAAAAGGTTGCTTTTCAATTTATTTAGAAATCTGTTTAGAAGCCAGAACTGCTACAGGAAGACAAGAAGCAATTGTGGTTAATTGCATATTTCTCAATGTTGACCGTAAGATGTTCTTTTTTACCCTCGAGAATAGTGTTGATCAGCTAATGATTGGTGTGCCCAGCCATAATGTCTTTAGGGAGGAAATTCCAAGGCTTTTGAACCAGTGAAGGAATGACATACAGTTCTAAAGCAGGATGTCATAAGACTTGAAGGGGAACATGTAGATGTGGATCTTCCCTAGCTGAACCTACTTTACTTGTTCTCAGTGGAAAAGGGCAGAAGAGGGAGCCTTAGTGAGGTGCTGCTGTGCATCTTTCAGTTGGTACACATTGCAGGTAGTTGTAGGAGGTGAATGGGGTAATATCAAGCAGTGGGCTTCTTTGTCTCTCAAACCAGCAAAGAAACCATAGGGCACAATTCCTGCAGACAGAATTTCTACTCTACCCTCTGAACACCTCAAGACAAAACAACATTGCAAGTTTGGATCAAAAATGTCTCTCAAGTGAAGTCAATGAAAGGGGTGAGAATACATCTTGACTGCTCAAAATTCAAAAGGCCAACAATCAATTCATAATATTTCATAGGTCTGCACTAAATTGTAAATTAATCATTTATAAATATCTGACATTGATATAGTCATGATTAAGCCAATAAGGTGGCAAATGTAAATACCGTACAAGATCCATCCATACCTGGGTCAATTCTAGCCTTGAGTGACTGTCTGCATGGAGTTTGCACATTCTCCCCATGTCTGCGTGGGCTTTCTCCAGGTGCTCCAGTTTCTTCTCATAGTCCAAAAATGTGCAGATTAGCTGGATTGGCCATGGGAAATTGACCTGTAGTGTCCCAGGATGTGCAAGCTAGGTGGGTTAGCTAAGGTAAATGTGGGGTTATGGGGATAGGTTGGGGTCCTGGGTCAGGACGGGATGCTCTTCAGGGAGTCAGTGTAGACTCGATGGGCTGATTGGCCTCATTCCACACTGAAGGCATTCAATGATCCTTCTATAAGAAAACTGTGAGAAAGGATTCAATGTGTAATTGCAAATATATTAAGCAAAATAACGGCAATGCTTCAGAGAATGTTACAAACAAATGAAAATGTCATTTTAAAATATTCAATCACTGTCGTCTTTCATTACCTGGCATAGAAGTTACGTTATAATAATGTTGATCAGTTTTTCTTTTGTATTGAAATGTTGCAGTAGGATCTGCAGGGTAAGGTGAGAAAGATATTATTGAGAGTTAATATGGAGATGTGTGGCATTAGACAATATCATCCAAATCACATTAATGCTAGGAATTATTTTTAAACAGTGAGTTAGTGTGACCCCCATTTTACTTGTGCTCTGTTAATAAGTTCAAGGTAGATGGTGGCACAATGCAGGAACCTGTACATGATCAGAAACCAATTTCCTGTATTGTGCACAAGGAGTCAAGAAAAGGTGTGCTCTTCAGGTGAAAGGGGGATCATTGGGCTAAGACACTTGTATGGTGAAAATATATATGATAATGAGATATAGCATGACATTACAGTGCCATCAGCAGTATTGTGCAAGAAACTGTGAACAAAGGAGGGAATAGTCTAATGAGAATACTAGTGAGGGATATGCTTATGGAGAACACCATTAATTACAAGAGTCTAATCAGAAGAGTTTGCAAAAATCAACCAGAGTCACTGACAACACTCGTTCAATGGTAAAGGGAAACTGTTACAAGTTACAAACTACTTGTAGTTCAGAATAGAACCTGATGCAATACAAGCCTCATGCAATACAAATCAACTCAGACCCACGTCAGTCTCAGGTAGACAAATTATTCTACCAAAGCAATATTCCCTTAAATCCTGGTGAATACGTATCATTTTCATGTGGCATTTATTAAAACCTAAAACAACTTCCAAATAATTTCTTATTCTCAACTTTGGAATATTTATTTTCTTTTGTGTTTCATGAGTAATCACAGAATGTTACAGGCTTCCACTTATGATCATATATTGTGCAATAAACTAGTCTCACCATGTGAGTGAGCTTTCAGATGGGTCTGGCAATCGTGTTAAGATGTCCCAATTAAAGTCATGTCTTTCAGTTTCAGTAGCTGCGGTCAGCTCAATGGGCTGTTCCAAGGGACAGACAGTGAGTCAAACATCATCTACAGCTGGAGGACCATCAACTTGGTGAAAGATGCTCTTTGGTCTGCCCGAAACCAGCTGGTATTCCAGTGCATGAAGTAATCTTTGACCACGTGTTGCAGGCTGGCAAGTTCCAAGGACCAGGACTACATGCTGAGGGATGCACTAAAATTTAGTGCAATTGCTGCAGAGGTGCAAAGGGGAAAGATCATTGCTGAGGGCCTTTCAGCCATAGTACACCTCAGGCTGTGTGTCTCACAACGAATGTATATTGTAAATCAAGAATATTGAAAATGTGTTGAGGCATCTTGGAGTGGAACATGGTGCAGGGAACTTTATTTCTGTTGCATTTTCTGCAATTTCCAATTTGAAATTTTTCGCTCTTGGGCTGTATAGCAGACATAGGATGCAGTTTGTAAATATTAAGAATATTGCAATCATATAGAGTGGAACATGTCGTGGGACAATTTGATTTTCTTACAATTTCTGTAGCATTCAAGTCAATTGCTTTGTAATGTTGTGTGACAGATTTTATGAAGAAAATCCATCTTGCGAATATTAACTATAATTTTAAATAAGATTTGGTTTTGCACCTTATGTAAGGTTAACTTTGAACTGTCATATAATGGACTTAATTAAATTTTATTGATATAGTATATTTTTAGAAAAAAGTAAGCCCTGAAACTTGCTCATATTAAAGATGGCTGGTGGCAAAAAAAAGGTTCATTCCCATTGAATTGCAAACAGAATTTGTACATTTTTGAAAGGCATCAATGAATATAGCAAGCTGCAAAATCAGAGGCATACGACAGAACAATGTAGCCCATCAAGATGGTCTGGAATAAATTAAGTGTCAGTCCAAGGACAGAAACAAAGACAGTAGAGTATCAATGAATAACAATCATTGGAGAAAATGACCCACTTATGAAAAGTAAGTTTTGTTTTCTTCATTCACAGGATGTGGGCATTGCTGGCTATTGACCATCGCTAATTGCCCGCAGTGCAGTTAAGACTCTACCTCATTGCTGTGGGTTTAGAATCACAACCACATATAGGCCAGATGAGGTAAAGATGGCAGATTTCTTTCCCTGAAGGGCGGTAGTGAAGCAGATGGGTTATTATGGCAATCATTCACTTTTTCTTCTGTAGCTGTTGTCAGTTATGAATTTTAACTGATAAGTAGAGATATTTTGTAAGTGATTCAGCTACCAGTAGAAGCATCCAGAGAAAAATGTTCTGCCCAGCATAAGAATCACAAGGATCATCTCAGCAATCCATTAATAGGCTCTGCTGAAATACCTTCCAGGTTTCCTTCACTATTTTTCCTGAATTCTAAAATGTTCCCAAATCATGAAGCTTGCTGCTTTTACTGGCAATTATAATGTTTTCTCTTTGGATCTAATACTAGCTCTAAATTATTTTGTAAGCCATGATTGAGTTACCTTTCCTCTTTTATTTTTTGAGCCATTGAGTAATTGTTGTAATTTATGCATGATTCCTATAAATATCCACTGTTGCCAATCTACTCATTTGAAGAAGTGCTTGAAATTGCAAGAACAAAAATAACTGTTAAAAAGTGACAGCTGAAAAGTAAATGTCTGTATTTCAGCTATTTAATCAGTGCTGAAAAGTTACAAGAATCTCCCCTGAAAGGGAAAGTGGAGGGTGGCAGAAAGAGTGGCAGGCCTAGGTATTGCTGATGATGTAGAATCCTTGCAGATGTGTTGCAGGGGGTGCCTTAAGATAGTGCAGAAGAGACAATTATGATGAACCTTGACAATCAAGAAGGACAAAACAGGACAAGGTACCATTCTATATAAAAGGGACAATTTGAACCCATTTGGCTTGGTTCAAAAGGAGTTTTGTCAGGCTATATTAAGCAACCTTAAGCGATAATTATTAAAATATAGTGCTAAAAAATTGAAGGGAGGGATTAAGTTTCCAGTTTGACTCCGAAAGAAAAAGGTATTACATCACAATGCTTCATTTCCCAGACCCAGTTATAGCTAGACTATCTCCAACTGAAACCTAACAGTGACCTCAGCATAATTTAGTTTAAATAAATTTGAATAGTGACAAGAACATGTTGAAAGTAACAGTGATTTAAATGATTTCTTGAAGGTAGATTGAAACGGTAATAACAGGGAAAGTGTGTAACATCAAGAAAGGGCAGGCAACAAAACAGCATCCAAAACTAATATACCCTGATGACAGAGGAAGCAAAAGTTAAAATAAAAAAGTTTAAAAAGAGTCAAATGACAACTATATGAGACCAGATTCAGTTAAAAACCAGGAAGATTAGTAGAAAAGATTAGCAGGTGAACTTAAATTGAACAAATCTTTCACATCGGGGCAGAGGACATGGCTACAGTATTCAATGAATATTGTATCTGTCTTTACTCTGAATATGGATTATGTGAAGGTTGCAGTAAAATTAGAGAGGGAAGCTATAGGTTGGATAGTAATAGTACTGAGGATATATTAAAAAAGATCATTATTGAAAGTTGATGTCAACTAGTCAAAAAGGGAAGCATCTTAGGCTGGTAAAAGAAGCAAATTTGGAAGTAGAAATATTGGTAACAATTCTTCAATCTTCATTGGATGAAGGAGTAGGAGGAGATGACTTGAAGTTGCAAATATTTTAGAAATATTCAGATATTGGCCAATCTCTGCAACATCATTGGAGAAGTTACTTGAGGGCTATTATCAGGAACAAAAATAAGCATTGGCTTGGAAAGGCTCAGATTAACAAAGAGGAACCACAGATCATTTATTGGAAGAGAATTGTTTTTGATTGACTTCATCAAATTCATTGAGGAATTGGATGGTTATTCAAGATACTGCATTTGATGTAGGCAAGGATTTTCGGAAGGTATGTTATGAAGTGTCATGCAGGTAGAATATTAAGTTGGAGACATAAGCAACTCAGGAGAAACTGGAGCATTCTGGGAGAAGTTGGCTCAGTCACCACTACTGAGCTGCAGATCGTGGAAGAACTTGGAGTCAAGGGATGGTATGAGCTATAAAGAGGTGCTAGAAAAAAATAGTATTGTTTACTCTGGAATGGCAGAAGCTGAGGGAAGACTAGATAGAAGTCAATAAAATTGAGAAACATAAATAGGATTGACAGTCAGAAACTTTTTCCCCCAGCGTTAAGATGTCTAATACTAGGGGGCATGCATTTAAGGCAAGAGGAAAATGGTCAATGAAGGTGTGAAGGGCAAGTTTTTTTTGGACAGACTGGTATGAGTCTGGAACACATTGCCAGAGGTTGTGGAGGAGGCAGATACAATAGGGATGTTTAAGACGCTTTTCAGTAAGCACTTGGATATGCAAGGAATGAAGGGATATGGACCCAGGGCAGGCAGAAGGGATTAGTTTAATTTGGCACTATGTTTGGCACAATGTTGTGTGCTGAAGGGCCTGTTCCTGTGCTGTACTGTTCTATGTTCTATGTTACATGGTCAGCAATAGCCAGCCTTTATTTCAGAATTTTGGTGTTTTATTGAATTCCAATTTCACCATCTGCCATGGCGGGATTCAGATCCATGCACCCAGAGTATTGGCCTGGGGTTCTGGATTACCAGCCCTGTGTTTTGACTTCTACTCCACTGCATCCCCATTACTACCACATTTATCATCACAGTGTAATCATATAGAGCAATGCTTTACAACCAGCTCCTGGTCACGTTACCTAACATATTATAATTCCAGAGGAATTACTCCAAATTGTCAAGCTCCCAAATGAGGACAGATGGGATTGAGGAGCCTACTCCCCTTCTTTATTCACTCGTCCTCTTTATTTGTCCCAAAAAGGTTAACTTACAAAGGATCCTCACCCAGCTGTGTATACCTGTCCCAAGACCAAACAAGTTTATGTTTTAAAGGGAACCAATTCAACTTCTTGAGTTAACAATATAGTGAGTTTATTAGCTGCTGAACATAAAAAGAAGTAATATTGCAACACACATGCACGTAAGAAATGATAAGTGAGTCCAAAATAAAGGTGAAAGTTATAGGGCTTAATTTCTAATAATTTGCGTAGAGTAGATGATAGAATGTTGACAGGTAAGCAGTTGATTTTGGAATTGCTGGCTTTGCAAGTTAGTTGAAATTCTTTTGTCCTGTTTCCTTTTGACAGTGTTTTACTGGCAGCACTCAGAATGAGAGAGTCCTCCTTTTGTTCTGTTTCCTTTTGACTGGCATCTGTCATCCTATCACTAATAGAAAAGTACTTTTTTCACACAGAAGGTGATGAGTTTCTGGAACTCACCACTTAAAAGAACAGTTGAGTAAGCAACTCCTATAACAATCAAGCAGTATTTAGATATTCACTTGTATTGCCATAGCATCCAGGATCCATGGGCCAAAAGCTGGAAAATGGCATCAATGTCATTAGATCTTTGGTGACTGGCAGAGACGCAAATGGGCTGAAAGGCCTCATTCTGTACTATAAATGTTCATGAGTCACTCAGAGCAAGAGAGTCCTTCTTTACCTACAACACAGTGGTCACGAGGAGATGGTACTTCGACTATGACCATCACCATATACCAGCAGTCAAACCTGATCCCTTAGCTCACCAACACACCTTCTTCCGCTAGTGCAGCCACACCAGAACTGAAGTGGCTTTCAACCCCATCCTTGTATTCAGAAAAGGGGGGGGGCTATAATCTCTCTCTCCTGCCGAGAAGGTTATCCCCACCTCGCCCACTACCTTCACAGTTTAAAATTTTGCCAGAAGATTCTTATTTTGTAATACATATCCCCTGTTTCAAGTCCATTCCTTTGGAGTTTCCTTGACACCTCATTCAGTGTGACATTTCAAGTCCACTTCCTCCAAGCAGCCACAAAATCTACATTCTCAGTTATTTTGGCTGGACCAGTTATTGCAAAAAAAACTTACTTTAGAAATAATGTTTGATATGTCTATAGATAGTCTAGCATTATGATCAACTTAAATGACAAATGGGATAGAAAAAAATCAATAGATTGAAGGAAAAATGATGCATAACAACATTTTAAGTCTAAAGTTTGTGTTGTACTAATGACACAAGTCAATGAAACCTAAATCAGTTAAAGGAAACAAATTACTTTTTTCTTAAATATCTGATTGCTTTTACTCATTTTTCTGGTTGATAGACTTTCACGGGAATAGAATAGCAAAGGCCAAACAACGTGAAAGTTGCAATTTCATTCAAGTGAATATTTCAGTGTTGCATGCAGTTGGATGGTTACTTTTCTGAGGAGGATATCAGAGCAAAATGCAATTCTGCTGATACCACTTTCTGCACATGTGCACTTTCCAAAACTAGACAGCAAGCAGTATCAAAAATAAAATAAAGAACTCTGGATGCTGGAAATCTGACAAAAACGGAAAATGCTAGAGAAATGCAGAAGTCTGGCAGCATCTGTGGAGAGAAAGCAGAGTTAATGTTTTGAGTCCAGTGACCCTTCATCAAGCAGAATCAGAAACTTTGGCTACTACTTGACAATTCCACATTTAGGAATATATACCAAAAAGTACTGCTTAACTGATGCCATCATTGAAGGGCACTAATTCAGCACAGTGTGGAAATCAAAACATTGCCATCATATTGTTAATATCATAACTTATTACATCTGTACAGGCACAATTCATTCAATTTCAAAGTAAAATAATGACATAGTAGCCAAATTTAAAGCAAATTTGAAGAAAGCCACAGCAGTCCTGGAGTGAATTTTCCAATACTATCTCTGTGAACATTTTGAATTTATTCATACACACAACGTTCAAACCGTATATCTTCATGCACCCAGTGAACATAGATATATCGACCAGTGTTTTATTTTACCCAAATTTGACTGCTAAGTTTATATGAAGAGTCTGCATCAACACTTTTCCAACAGCTATGTATCTTTATAACATTTAGTAACACGTAAACATTTCATGCTGAATTTTTCCAGGGAGTCTTTGCTGAATGAGATTTGACACAGCATAAAATATAGCCACATCTGTAGCAAATGTAAACAGTTTGATGTGCTACAGGCATTTATGCCACCAGTTTGTGCTTACATGTACTTAAATATGTGGGAGGCAAGATCCAGACATCTAGCTGAACATTGCCTTGTAATAGGAATAGGAAATAGTTACTTTGTTCATTTTAAATAAACAATTTGTTAACATTTATCTACATCTTCAGGCTATTCAGAAATGGATTGTTCTTCCAAAGAACAAACAAAGTCTCGATGTTGGATCTGCACATATTCATCATTAAAATTTGTGTTGAAAAGTTGAGTGCACACAATAGTATTCCATGATCATCCAGCACTATGCTTGTTACCTCGGATTCTCCAGCATCTGCAGTACCTTTTATCTCTGATACAATTTTAACCCCACTGCGAAGCCTCTTCTAAGGATGCCTACCCTGAAGAAGTTACCCTCCTCCCTCCGGACAAACCTCAGGGAATCCCCCTCTCTCCCTATTTATTTCAGAACCCTCTTCCCCTCCCCCATTTCTGATGAAGGGTTTAGGCCCGAAACGTCAAGTTTTCCTGCTCCTATGATGCTGCTTGACCTGCTGTGTTCATCCAGCCCCATGCTTGTTATTTCCAATATTGCTCTTATTTATGGATGTGATCATTATTGGCTAGGTCAGCATTTGTTGCTCCTCTCGAACTGCTCTTGAAAAGCTGTAGTCCACATGATGTCGGCGCACCCATAGTGCTGTTAGGAAGGAGGTGCAAGATTTTAATACAGCATTGTCTGACTTGTGATGCAGAAGGATGCCAACAGTGTGGATTCAATTCTTGTACCAGCTGAGGTCATCAAGGTAGCCCCACCTTCTCAACCTCACTTCTCGCAGAGATGCAGCAACCCTTAAGTTAAACTCACCACCAGTTGTCTCTCCCTCTCTCTCATGAGACAGCAGCTGTATGGTCATCTGGGACTATAGCAACATTATGTATTACCAGGAGCCTAGAATAGCTGAGGGACACAGGTCACAAATGAGTGAGGATAGGATCTGAGTAACAGGTCAGGGGCAAGGACTGAAAGAGGGATCAGAGAAAAAGATTCAGCAGCTGGGTCTCATGAAGCACTTTTCAGGATCCAACTCCCTTAGTGAGGTATTCAGTGGCATTAAATGTGAGAATACTTGGATTTTTCAACTTCCCACATGTTGACTCTCCCACCATCACAAAGTACCTGACTAATACTGCACACACCACTTGGCCATGGCCACCAACCCGCTGCTTCTAGGGTTGGCTTGCCTGACTCTTAGCACATCCAACCCCAGTTCAAGTGTTGCGTTTTGTTGCACACATCACAGAGACATGTCTGATGTGTCAGAAATTTGACTATTTTCAAGCATTGATATTGAAAATCCTACTGTATGACTTTATGACATCATCTTGCATTCCAACTCAATCTTTTGTAAGTCCTTAAACAATGGAGCAACCTGCCTTTCTAAATTTTCCATTACACACATTCTACAGGCAAAGCAAGGTTTTGCGTAATACTTTCCGATTCATTCTATAACTTCTTCCCCTTACTTTTTTGAATCTTGATAATTTCCTGCACAGTAAGCATCTAGATCAAGATCCAAACTGAATGATAAAGCAACAGGATAAAGAAAACAGGAAATACCACCGAGCGAAATTGCTTTAACCACAAATGTAGGTTGGCATATTTTGGGCAGGTAAATGCATGGTTGAAGTATCCACTTGCAGAGACAAAATTTAAAATGGTAATGTTCATTGATAATACATATCAAATTGTTGCCAAATAATTCTGATCGCTAGGAAGAGCTGACCAGTAATGCTGTCTGATCTGGACCCATTATTGATCTTCACTCGACAATGCCATGGTCCAACTGTACAACAGCCAGAACTAGTAGAAATAAGCTAGAGAGTTTGTGCAGCTACAACAAAAAGTGTTTAAGTTATGAACAGCATGGCAAGATAAGTAAAAGGATGCTGAATACTTCTACGTTTTGATCACTTTGAAATGCAGTCTTTGTAAAGCAACAAAAGAGACAGTACTTCTTTATGTATTGTAATCTAACACTACATCTGAACGTATGTTTGCTATTAAAAATTTGCTTTGTAGGATTTCTTATTTAATCTCACTTTTGAACTTCTGCCAGACTCCCCTCAAACACAGTACCATCTTTTCCCTTGTGTATTCATCGTTGCAGCTCTTGATCTTGGTTTGATTATTGGGTTCAGTAGACCTCTAGGGAAAAGAAATGTACTCCTGTCATTACTAGTTGATAACACTTAAATAAATATCAGATCGGGGAATATTTTTCTAAATTAACTCAAACTAAACAAACGCATCCCATTTTCTATCATTAATACTTACTGGAAAGAGCAGTCAAACAAATACACTTGTCCAGCCACGCAGTGGTAGGGAAGCTTTATTTTCTTGACCTAAAGATGCTTAAAATAAAAACAAAATCCTCAATATTGATCCTAAACTTGTGTACAAGGCCCATGATTCGCAATATTAAAGATAGAATAGATACAATTTGTGAGATACTATATTTTTCTAAGCACATAGTTACATTTTACTTGCGATGCTCAAATGGAAAGGGAACTTCTGAGTTTATGCATTTGTTGAATTGAATTGAATTGAATGATTAATTTTCAGTTGTATTTGACAAATAAATACAATGGAAATTGTAGTATGTTGCCACGCTCCAGCATGATTTTGAATTACAGAAGATATTAATTTATAGACAAATGGCTATTATTCATTTGGGAATGACAAAGACATGACAGAATATACCCTTCAAAAACTTCATTAACTAATATGCAGCCTAAAATTTTAGTTTAATTTCTGTATACCAGAAAAATTGTTAGGAATAAGAGTGAGAAACTCATATTTGTAATCTTAAATCTTAGGTAATGTCACGTGAAACACTGAAATCAGTAAAAATAATGGTGAGCATGATATAGATAAGAACGAGTTATATGTGTTTTTAATCAACCTAACTAAATGTGTTATAACACACTTCTGGAACAGGTGAGACTTGAACTCAGGACTCCTAGCCCAGATGTAGGGATACTATCACTGTGCCACAAGAGCTACTTACAAATATTTCTCATTGGCCTGTTACATTCCTCCAGAGCAGGTGGGACTTCAGTCCAGGTCCACTGCCTCACAGGTAGGGACACTATTACTGCCCAACAAGACCTACGTATATAATAAATAACCCAATATCACTATCCTTTCCCCATTAAGTAGCAATTAATCTGTGATTGGCCCCAAGGTCACATACCCACAAGGTGTATCCGTGTAGTGCCCTGAAAAGGACAATTTGTTTTATATATTAATGACTTGGACTTCAACATGGGAAGCACAAATTTGCAGATGACACAAAAGTTGGTTGTGTAGTGGATTGTGTAGAGGATAGTTCTAAGCTCCAAAATTATATAGATGGGTTGGTAGAGCGGGCAGGAAAGTGGCAGATGGAGTTCAACTCTGATAAGTGTCAGGTTATGCTTTTCAGGATTTCAAACAGTAAAAGAGAATACACAATAAATGGGAATATACTGAGAGGGGTAGGTGAAGTTAGAGATCTTGGTGTGCAAGTGCACAGGTGCCTAAAGGCAGCAGCACAGGTAGATAAGGTTGTAAAGAAAGGACACGGAATGGTCTCCTTCATCGGCAGAGGTATGGAATAAAACAGTAGGGATATAATGATGACACTGGTGAGGCCACAATTGGAGTATTGTGCGCAATTCAGGTCACCAAATTATAGGAAGAACATAATTGCTCTGGAGACCTCATAAAGAGGATTTACGAGAATGTTGCCAGGGCTGGAGAATTATAGCTCCAAGGAGAAATTGGAGAGGTTGGTATTGTTTTCCATTGAGCAGAGAAGGCTGAGAGGGTGACTTGATTGAGGTAAAAAAATTGTGAGGCATAGAGGTAGAGGTAGAGTAGACAGAAGGAGTCTGTTTCCCTGGGTAGCGAGTTCAAAAACCAGGGGTCATAGATTCAAGCTAAGTGGCTGAAAGATTAGAGGGGACACGGGGAAAAACTGTTTTATGTTGAGTGCGTTATGTTTGGTGCGTCTGGAATTCGCTGCCTGAGTTAGTGGTGGAGGCAGAGATGTTAAACTTTTTTAAGGAGTACCTGGTTCTGCATCTTAAGTGCCGTAAGCTGCAGGGCTATGGACCATGTGCTTAAAGGTGGGATTAGAAAGGGCATCAAGATGTCTTTAGGTCGGCATGGACAAGATGTTCCAAAAGGCTCCCCTTCTGCGCTGTATCATTTCTATGATTCTATGGTTCTAATGTCAGCTTCAAGACAGTACAACTATTTTCAGAACTTGACATGTTTTTAAGCAAAACCAAAAGATGATTAGCCAATGTACTTCCCATATAAAATACATGCATCCATTATATATCAGGTAGTAGATCTCTTTAATAAATTTTAAGGTCTATTTTTAACTGACTGGTTAAAAGTTTATATTCAAAATAAGCAGAAAATTAAAAAAAGGTAAGCAAATACAGAACTTAATAATTAACACGGTTACAAGGAGCTTTCAATTGCAAATCAACATGCTCAACAGAAGGTTCACAAGGGTAGCCCATGAAATGGCTACAAATACACATATCTAAAACTCTCAAAGGCTGAAAAGTTAAGTGCACTCTCCTCCTAACAATTCAAAGTTACTGAATTACAATTTTAATTCAAAATGAAAGCCTCTTGTTTTGTTTTATTTTAGTTATCTAAGACCAAATGTTCAATAATTCAAATTGCAAAAAAAAGGAGTAGATCAAAATGTGAAAAGATATTAACCAAATAAAATCAAAAAACTGTCAAAACTTACAACAAAATAATTAACCATGCAGTGACAGTTCTACACTTGATAGATTTAATAACATTATCTGCTGAAAGCATGCCCTTACCTGAATAGCTTGAGACAAGAGCTTAAACAAGTTTCAGATCCATTATTGGTATTTGGGGGAGATTCAGAACACAGCATGCACCATGTCCACACACTGCCAATAATCATCCTGGGTAGATACTGAACGGACAAGTTAAAACTTGCTG
Organism: Ginglymostoma cirratum; assembly: GCA_024137785.1. Lineage (NCBI taxonomy): Eukaryota > Metazoa > Chordata > Chondrichthyes > Orectolobiformes > Ginglymostomatidae > Ginglymostoma > Ginglymostoma cirratum. Next base: position 16,297,501 of record JAHRHZ010000078.1, on the reverse strand, counting down.
CTTGTATGACTTTTAACTCAGAACAGAAGACAAGTAGAACATAACTAAGGAAGTTTCTTTTACTGTTTAATATTGCCCTATTTTTGATTTAGTTCACAAGGAAATGAAAATGTCCTTAGGCAAGCCATTTTGAAAGATTTCATGTCATGCACTTGGTTATTAAAGTTAAAGTATGACATTCAAACTTGATTATAAAATAAAATAATTACGACTTTGTTGTGGTTTTCCTACCATTCTTCCTCGACCACAATTCTCTCAGATCTTTTTGTTCTAGAATTTCTAGAATCTTTATGTAATCAAAGCCAGACATATGTATAATATTTCGCCTGACTCGATCATACATGCAGTCAAGTCAATCGCTGATACACTGCATGAAAAACAGAAAGAACTTATGATTCTCATCAACCTTCAGAGATACAATGCCGCAGGTGAGCAAATCATTAAACAAACAATAGAAAATGCCGGAAACATTCAGCAGGTTAATCAGCCCTGTAGTTTAAATGGATATGTCAATGTTTTAAGTGCTTTCTCTTCATGAGATGTTGAAAAAAATTAAAGGAGAACATTTGAAAAGAAAACAGATACCGATAATAATGGTGAGCTTAGAAAATGACATACTAAATGAAAGTTAAGGAACAACCTTACAAAATAAGATGTAACCAAATCTCTGGGAAGAAGAAAGTAGGGGTTTTGATGTAATTGTTATCCATGGAGTGTGTCCCGAGATGGGAGTAACTAATGGAAGCCCAGAGGACCAGGCAGTGTACAGGAATCACCAGCTTACTGCAACCACCTTCATGTCAGGAATTGTCACTGTCTAATTTCTATGCTGTGATAAGCGAATGGGAATAGTTTCTATCAGGTGGGTGGTGGAATGGGAGTCTGCATATTAATGAAACAAGATTTGGTAGTAGTGAGGGTAATAATGGGTCATAAACCATGTTAATAGGCCTCATATCAATGCCTGAGACTTTGTTGTAAAATGCGACTTGTCAGTCTTGCCATCGAGAATGCCGCATTCAAATTCCCATGTGATTCTTCCACATTTCTCACCGTAGCCCACATTGCTCAGGGTATTCCATTCCATGTCTAAGAAGTCTTCTCAATCTAGCTGTATGAAAGAGAAGGAGCTTTGCTGTTAAACTTGTATCTCATCTTATTTCTGAAGTATTTTTTCCATTTGGTACCAGAATACTTGTGAGACTTTAAGGTTGACACACATGGTAAGTTAAAACAAATGCAATTCTTATTCAGAATTCTATTCAAAGATCAAGTCTTCAAGGCATGTGACAATGTGGGAGCTTTTTAGTAGAACTATTTTCTCTCTCAATGCTTTGCTGAAACTGTTGTTTGGCATTCCTTTTCATCCTTGAGCTTGTAGCTTTCTCTCGTCTGGCCAACTTCTGGCAAGGGTGGCACAGTAGCTCAGAGGGTGGCAGGGTAGCTCAGTGATTAGCACTGCTGCCTTACAGCACCAGGAGCTTGGTTCAATTCCATCCTTGGATGACGGTTTTTTGGACTTTGCACATTCTCCCCGTGTCTGTGTGGATTTCCTTCAGGTGCTCCGGTTTTCTTCCACAGTCCAAAAATGTGCAAGTTAGGTGGACTGGCTGTGCTAAACTGCCTATAGTGCCCAGGGATGTGTAAGTTTAGTGAGTTAGTCATGTGAAATGCAGGATTACAGGGAATAAGGTTAGGGATGGATGGGTTTGGATGGGATTCTCTCTTTGAAGGGTTGGTACAGATTTGATTGGCCAAGTGGCCTTCTTCCGCACTGTGATTGGAATCTATGATCCTAACTTAATTGGAGTTTACATCTGTGCATAATATTCAATGTGCTGAGAGAAGAGGACACACAGGAGAACTTTCAGTAAAGGATTGGCAATCAAGGTGGCTCAGGTCTTAATTCATTTATGTAGAGACACAACTGAGAAATGTGTAGATAATCTGCAAACTGTTTTCCTGGATAAGCCAGTACTCGGCATTCAAATTTTTGAAAAATTTTTCAGAAAACTATTTACAAGTTATATTTGTCACAGGCATAGTTTTATTTTGGAAAAGCACCATTTTTAGATTAATTTGGAGAATACAGAAAAGATAAAAAAGGGAGATGTTTTTATCGTAAAAATACAAAAATACATTCTATAGATTCCAAATTATAAGATTTAACCATCTATGAGTGAAATTTTTGGCATTTATGCTATCTTATCTAAAGAAGAAAACCTTGAAATAAAAACATGAATATAGAAGATAATTATTATGACGTGACTGCATCACTGGACATAGGAGTTAGTGAGATAGAAAAAGGGGGCCCTGAAAATGCCAAGTAATTCTCAAGAAAATTTCCCAGAAAGCCCTGAAAATATATATTATTTTGACCCTCTTGGTGGATGGGGTGCCAATCAAGAAGACTGCTTTTCTTGGACAGTGTCAAGCTTGCTGAGTTGTTCCAGCTGCACCCACTCAGGCAAGTGGAGATTATTCCGTCATAGCCTGACTTGCATCTTGTAGACGGTGGACAGGATTTGAGGAGTCAGGAAGTGAAACACACACCACAGAATTCCCAGCCTCTGACCTGCTTTTAGCTACAAATTTATGTGGCTCATTCTGTTCAGTTCTGGGTGGTAGTAAACCACAGAATGTCGATTAGTAAGATTCAGTGACATTAAACGAACTGAATATCAGACTGCTTCAGTATCTAAAGAGAGGTGATGTATGCTGTGATAACAAGGTGTAGAGCTGGATGAACACAGCAGGCGAAGCAGCATCAGAGGAGCAGGAAAGCTGATGTTTTGGGCCTAGACCCTTCTTCAGACCCATTTCTGAAGAAGGGTCAAGGCCTGAAATGTCAGCTTTCCTGCTCCTCTGATGCTGCTTGGCCTGCTGTGTTCATCCAACTCTACACCTTGTTATTTCAGATTCTCCAGCATCTGCAGTTCCTACTATCTCTGATGTATGTTGTGTTCCCTTATGTTTTGTCGTTATGATGGAGAGAAGGCCATTGATAAAGAAGCTGAAGTTGGTTGGATTTAAAAGACACTACTTGGAGGAACTCAATACAATTAGCAAAGAAGTTGGAATGGTCAACCAGAACTAAACTCCATTCCATACACAAACAATGCATTTCCTTTTCACAGGATCACAGAATGGCTACATTTCTGAAGGAAGCCATTTGGCCAATTGAATCTGTATTAGCTGTCTACAAAAGCATCTCAATTAGCTCTACTTCTCCATCTTTTTTCCCATAGCCCAGCAACTTTGATCTCTCTAAGTGTTTGTGTAATTCTCTTTTGAAAGCCATGACTGAATCTGAATGTAAATTCACACAGGTAGTACGTTCCAGATCCAAGGCACTCACTATATAAAAATATATTTTTCTCATACTGCATTTGGTACTTTTGCCATTCACTTTATATTGCTGACATCTGGTATATGACCTTTCTGCCAATAGGAAAGGTTCTCTTTGTCTAAACTCAAGTCCTGACTGGAGATCTATGACCAGTGCTGTTCCACAGGGATCAGTGCCAGGACCCCTGTTGTTTGGAATATATAAAAATGATTTGGAGGAAGATGATTTGGAGGAGAATGTAAGTGTCCTGATTAGCAAGTTTGCAACAAAGAGTGGAAGAGCTGTGGAAAGTGAAGAGGATTGCTAGAGGATACAGCAGGATATAGCCAGGCTGGAGACAGAAAGGTATCTAAGCATACAGGTCCACAGTTCCCTCAAAGAGACAACACAAGCGGATAATCTAATCAAGAAGGCGTATGACATGCTTGCCTTCATCGGCTAGAGCACTGAGTATAAAAATTGGCAAGTCATATTGCATCTGGATAGAACATCAGTTAGACCACGTTTGGAATATTGCATACAGTTCCAAGTACTCACCACCAGAAGGATGTGGAGGCTTTGGAAAGGGTACAGAAATAGTTTACCAGGATTTGGAGGATATTAGCTATGAGGAGAGATTGGACAAACCTGGTTTGTTTTCACTTGAACATCGAAGGGGTGACCTAATAGAATATTCTAAAACTATGAGAAGCAAGGATAGAATGGATAGTTGGAGTCTTCTTCATAGGGTAGAAATACCAATTACCAGGGGACATATATTTAAAGGAAAAGGGTGTAAGTTTAAAGGAAGTGTGCGAAGCAAGTTTTCTTTTAAACAAGGAGGGTGGTAAGTGCCTGGAATGCGTTCCTAGAGCAGGTGGTGAAGCCAGGTACAACAGCAACGGTTAAGAGGCATCTTGACAGATATAATGTATAAACAGGGCATAGAAGGGCACAGACAGCTTAGAAGCAAAAGGTTTTTAAGTTTAGCAAGGCATCGTGTTGATGCAGTCTTGATTGGCCGAAGAGCCTGTTCTTGTCTTGCGCTGTTCTTTGTTCTTTTAATGAAGCACTGGATTCTCACACCCTTCTAGCAACTTTCACAACCAGTCTTCCCAACTTCCAATCATTTCTGCACCTTTATACCACTTGGCAGTCCCTGCAAATGCAATGCTTCCTGCAATGATCAATTAATCACAATCTGTTCCTGAAGCCAAGATACATATTTGTCAACCTACCTTGACTTCATATACATATTACCAGAGAAAGAACAGAAAACCCACTGGCCTGTTCCAGAAGCAGCAAAATCTCTTCTTCACCTCAAGGTTATTAGTATATTTAATTATCACATTAAACTTACTTGAGGAAACATCTTGTACTCAGTTTTTTGACAGGGCCTTTACTTTACAAGTGCTCAAGCAAATCCACAAATTCACGACAGCTTTCTCATTTGCAAATATTAAAGTAAAATTAGCTAACAGGGAACATTATTGTACTAACAGCTGGGACAACAGCATTTTTTTTAAGCAAAGTCAGAATAAAGGTAGAAAGAGGTAAATTAAGTCCAGCTTCATTTCATAACAAGAATCAATTTGAAATAGATGTGATAAGTCATGCTATGTGAATTTAGAAATTTGATATTTGACATCAGAAGCATAGGTGCGTTCATTGCTATCATGAATGTCACGCTTAATGGAGATGACTAAGTAAATACACAAGATTAATTCATAAAGCAGAACAGAAAACATGGAGAGAAATATTGTTTCATGCATACTGCAACCAGCTTGCAATTTAAGTTAATGTTTAAACCTTAATTATTTTCAAATCTTTAATATGAGATATGAATAAAATACATGTACACATGGAATATAACTGAAAAACCACTTATGTAAATCATAATGCATCTCATATAACTCCTATTTAGATAAGACATTAAATTTATCATGAACCTAAGAGAACTCATTCAGCTAAACTAGTTAATCTGTTGATTCATTTAATTTAGCTTCATTTTGGATTTGTTAAGCAAAATGACGTTTGCGAGCTGTTACCCTTGGCTAGGAATTACTAGAACAGTTTGTCTTTCACTGACTCCCTTACAGCTGAACTTACATGGATGAAATGGTCCTGCTCAATACGGCTTCATGTCATTTCGCTTGACTGCTTCTTTGAGTCTGGGCTCTGCTGCTGTATAAACAGACGCCAGTGTAGTTACATCACATTTTTATACTAGCATCTCTTATTACCTGGAAATACAGAAACTATGAGGGCCCAAACATAACAAGTAAATTACCAGCCAGGTATAAAATTCCATTTATTTAATGCAGTGGAAAGTGAAATCACGGGTAAATTTTGTTGCACGCTAACTGCCGCCCATCAGCATCCTCGGCACATCTAATATCATTCTGAATGGCAAGGGTGGTGTGGTGGCTCGGTGGTTAGCACTGCTACCTCACAGCACCAGGGACCCATGTTCAATTCCACCCTCATGTGACTGTCTGCGTGAAGTTTGCATGTTTTCCCTGTGTCTGTGCTGGTTTCCTCTGGGCACTCTGGTTTTCTCCCAAAATCCAAAGCTGTGCAGGTTAGGTGGATTTGCCATGCAAAATGCAGGGTTACAGTGACAGGGTAGTGGGGTGAGTCTGGGTGCGATGCTTTTTGGAGGGTCAGTGTGGACTCAATGGGTGAAATGGCCTGTTTCCATGCCGTAGGGATTCTATGAATGTGCAGATTGCTAGAAGTGAGTTTCTTATCAATGTGTCAATTTTGGAGTCAAGCCATTGTATTTACTGATCAATTCTGAAGCCAAGGTCAATTTGACAAACACATTGTGTACTTATAATTCGTTTCTTTTTTTCATATCCTCAGTTTTTCAATGCCATTCTTTGTGTGCTTAGATCCGAAACATCTGTAGTAGGAAACCTTTTGAAGCCTCATCAAAGATGTCTAACCGTTATCTCCTTCCTGTCCATTTAGTTGCTCCATCTCTCTCTTTAACTTACGTTGAGGTTTTGCTCCCAAAATTTAAAGTCTACCTAGGATGCTATGAATAAGTACATAAATGAAGTTACGTACAGCATGATTGCATGCCATTTGCATTTAACCTCTTGAAGGTTGGATTTCTACCAACTATTAAACATTTAAAACTGCGACCTGAAAACAAACCAACTCCATCATTGAAGCTTTGTTAAAAAAATACACAGGCAGAAAGGCACATCACTACCCATTGTGCTCCATACTGGATGCTTTTAAGGCCAGCAAAATCACTCTTGTAGTCAGGCAAAAAGTCTTAACACTGCTATCCAAGTTTGAATAAAGAAAATACATGAGTCTAGCACAAGAGGCAGAAGTGGGAGTTTCAGGTGAAATTTGCCACCTTGTACACCATATTTTGCAGTTGCACACATTGTACAGCAGAGAGTGAATTGAAAAATTCCTATTAGAAGGGATTTTAAAAATATATGCTTGACTACTTAAAGGGTTTCCTTTTTGCATCAATAGTGTTGTAGATAGGCCTTGAGAAATGGCACCTCCGCTAAAAATTGTTTCAGTGTCAAGTTGCTTGTTTGACAATTACTTTATAATGTCTTTAATCTTAAGTTTCCGGCATCCCTTACTGCTTACAAGGGGTTAGAAAGAACCTAAAGAGAAATTACCCCATGGTTCTCCTCTTCCAAAGGAGTTGTTAAAGCATTGTGGAGATCAGTTAAATTGTTGGCAAGTTAAAGTATTAAATTCTGGCACTTTTAAACAATCTTCCAATAAAGTTAAAATTTAAATTTAAACAAATATATAGAAAAGATGTTTCCAGATGTTACTTCTTACTCACCAATTGTATTCTTGTTCTAAAACCTTCATTGAAACAGTTCCTATAGGTAGCAAGCTATGGCACAGCTTTTGTGAACAATGAAGAAAGCCTGAAACAATGTATCAGTTACTGAAGATGAGGCAGTTAAGGAGTAAGCTGATTACCAAATGCCTTCATTACTTGTAATGTTTCAAAGCGGATTGTGTTGGGAATACCTAGAAATTTCTGAATTAGGAGAACTGAAATATGGACATGTTTGGACATTGTTGGGTTACAAAAGGTTTATAGTGTGATTGCTTAGAATTGGAAAATCATAAGATTAAAGGAGACTGTGGTTTATCTGCTGGTTATAAAACAAAGAAGTGACTTTTAAAAGCAGTTTTCTGCCAAGTTTTTAAACAGAAATAAAAGGTGGAGCTTTATTGCTTCAATTGTTGAACAATTAGACATGAAAAATGCTGATAGCTCTGTGATACTGTCACCCAGCAATACTCACTGCACTGACTTTTTTTCAGTCCCCATCCTGAAGTTACGGACAGTTGCTGAAGAGGTTTACAAGAACAAGCAGTCTAGTTTATCTCTCTCTCTCTCTCTCTCAATCTCTAAAAGTCAGAAGTTTGGAGCTGAAAATAGTACTATGTAAATCCCTCAATGAAGTAGTTTGGAAAAAAAACGTTTCAAATGTCAGGAATCCTAACTGTTTCTCAACTGAATCCGAAATCCAGTCTGAAGATTTTCTGTTATTTGAAAATGTCAGCAATTGGATCTCATCGACAGAAATTCGAAATATTGAGAGAAGTCAACTCATTATTATTTGAATTCACCCCCGCATGACCTATAGGATCAACCTCAACACACTCTTTTTTGCCAAACATTTTTCTAATGCATAATAGCTCTGCAGTCATCTATGTCTTTGTCCTATCGATGTATGAATGTGTGTGTTTGGGATTAAGGGAAATATAACTTGATTCAGTTAATAGCTTAGTAGATAGCCAGTTTGGTACTTGCTTGAAGAATAAGGTTATGTTATAATAAATATTATATAAAAGTATTATATCTGAAGTTTCTTTTGCTAGGGTTAACTAGAATGGGAGAAACAAATTGACTAGTTTTAGTAAAAGCAAAATACCATGAATGTTGAAAATTGAGAAAAAAAATAGAAAATACTGGAGAAACTCCACATCAATGGAGATAGAAACAGAAACATCATTGGTCTTAAACCATTTTTCTCTTTCCACTGATCTGCCAGATCTGCTGAGTCTCTTCAGAATTTTTGTTTTATTTTATGAGCTTTGTTCATAGAATCATAGAATCCTTACTGTGCTGAAAGAGGCCATTCAGCTCATTGAGTCTGCATGGACCCTTTGAAGAGCATCCCACCCAGACCCAGCCCCCAACCCTATCCCTGTAACTCCACAATTACCCTTGGTAGCCCACTTAGCCTGTACAACTCTGGACACAACAGGACAATGTCACACGGCCAATCCACCTAACCTGCATGTCTTTGGATTGTGGGAGGATACTGGAGCATCTGGAGGAAACCCACGCAGATATGGGGAGAACATGCATACTCCACACTGAAATTGCTCGAGGGGGAATCGAATCCAGGGCCCTGGAAAAAAGAAAATATTTACACAGTTGGTTCAGCTGTTGGAGTCTTGGGGCTTTATTTCCAATGCACTCTGATTTTCAACAATCGGGAATCTTGCAGTCATTCGTTAGCTCACCGAGCTGGTTGCCCTGTGGCACAAGGTGGTTTCTTACCTTTCTAGGCAATATCATCTGTGCAACCTCTAATTGAAGCATTGGTGTTCTGCTTCCTTCTGGACTTATATGATCCTCTGGTGTGATGGTCTTGTCGCTTCCGCTTCTGTTGTTTTTGCAGCGGTCTGGATACGGGGTCTATTTCTATGTATTTGACCAGAAGCGACAAGACCATCACACCAGAGGATCATATAAATCCAGAAGAAAGCAGAACACCAACACTTCAGTTAAGAGGTCGCACTGATGATGTTGCCTAGAATGGTAACGAAACATCTGCACACCACAGAACAACCAGCTCGGTGAGCTAACGAACAACTGCATCCACAACCCGAGCTACAAATTTTCGCTAAGACCTTAATAGAGAATCTTATTACAGAATCCAGAACTAAAAAATACCTAAAAGTAAAATTAAAACCAAGCTAGCTAAAAACAAATCCAGTCAAATTTATACAGATTTTATGAATATGTTAAATGAAAGACCTGGCAGCTTCAGCAGAGGCTGCGTTGCCAAGCTCGGCCCAGCATAGACTCGTGGTGGTGATGACTTTGGTGGAGGCAAGATGGTGCCAAAAATGGTGACACAGTTTGAGCCGCAGCAATGTGGCTCCAGGACATTGCTGGGACCACGTACGTGATGGCAATGGCAGTGGCATTCTAGCTGTGGCGGATTGCGGGCTCCTGGGGATGCTTGAGTGTTCGCAGCCCAAGGGATGGACTTTGTGGCTTTGTTTTTCTGGCAGTGAGGACTCAGGGTGGAGGTGATAGAGTAATCTGTACATTTCCTTTTCTTTTGGCTGTTTCGTTTATTTCTGCTTCTGTTTTTAATCCCATCTTTTAATTACTAATTTGGTGCCAGAGAATGGTGACTCTGTACACTTTTCACCGTACTCCTGTATTCCTATACTCGAGTACATGTGACGATAAAATTCTAATCTACACCTAAAAAAAAGCAATGTACAAAGTCATTGGGTGCAAATTAACACTATAAGTATAAAAATGTGAGGAATTTCGATTAAAAGATTAAAAGTTTGCTGTGGCTTCCATTGTTCCAACTCTGATTGCCCAAAACAGTTTACTCTTGATCCTATTATTCATATAGTCAACTAAATTCAAGACTTCAGTCCAACTTCACAGATCAAAAGTAAACCCAGTTAAGGCATGATGAGATAAAGATAGGCACTAGATGCTGGCCCAGCCAACAATGCCCATGTCCTACAGGTGAAATTTTTTTTGAAAATTCACATCTGTCTTGAAATCTTCAAATGTTCTGATTTGTGGGGCATTTATGGATCATATTCATTTGTGGAAAAAGCCCTTTGTTTCAGTTGTAGAATTTCTCATGTCAGTGCATCACTTCAAAAATGACAGAAGTGAACCTCTTCTGTATTCAAACCATGAGGTTCAAAGTTTCTTTACTTAACTCTTGCACTATAAGAATAAATAGTATATGATTAATATTTCTGAATCCTGGCGCCAACCACACGATGAAATATATTTAAAGTGCATCCAAGTGCACTTTCAATGATCATGACATTTTTGAAGATCAAAAGAGAAGGCAAGAGAATAATAGTCTCTTATCATATGCTAATACACCCAGTTGTCAAAACTAAAATTATACCTTCAGCATCTCTTAGCAATGAAAACTACAAATATCATCAAATGTCACTCAATGTCTAAGTGTAATAGAAATTAAAAAGTGCCTTCTAGAATTAAATAAAAATATTCATTAATTCATTCATTAATAATCAGACAAAGCATTGTTATAAACTCATTGCATGATGATCATGGTTCAAATGCGTCCTTTAACTGAAGATAAAATCGGGAAGATAAAATCAGGAACTCTGCATGCAGCCCAGCTCCAAGACAGTTCTGTGTGATCTGTTGTCTTGAGGTTTTCATACCTGTACACGTTGCCTCACAGTAAAGGCCCTGCTGCTTTTGTGAGACACAGAACAGAGAGAGAAAAGGTTGATCCTTTGGTGTGGAGAAACAAAGCAGTCACTGCTGCAGTCGGAGGAGGACACTTGTAAGAGTTTGTTTTCAGTTAAAACAGAAAGGGATTAGAACAGATGGAATCTGGTGGATCTTAACAACAAGGAGCAATTGTGAAGAGTGCTATTGGAAGTTAGAAAACCCAGCCCGAGTGGAATGTCTTTCGATGGAAAATTACAGTTTTAGCCCAAGTGCAGCAGAAAGAAGAGATCCTGCTGGAGGTCTGGGATTTGGTTTGTAGGGCTGCATATTTGCCAGAAGTGTTGTGCACAGCAAAAGAGTTTGTAACACAGACCTTAATTGCATGAATCAATATAGAAATACCCTTTCTTAAGTTTGGTGTATTAGTTGTCTGCTATTAATGTTTTGTCAATTTCAATCTGAAGTTGTTACAGTTAAAGTCTTAAAATGTGAAATTTTACCCTTCAGTTATTTCTATTGGTCACATGGGAAATTCATCTAATTTAAAAACGTATTGATTTCTACAGGAATCATAACACATTAAGATACTTTAATTATTTTCTTTTCCATTATTGGAATTTGGGCCAGCATTTATCGCCCATCTTTGGATTCCCTTAACAAGGTGGTGATGAGCTGCCTTCTTGAACCACTGCTGTTGGGAGAGTGTTCCATGATTTTGACCCAGTGATAGTCAAGGAATGGCGATATATTTCCCAGTCAGGATGGCGAGTGACTTGGAGGGGATCTTGCAGGTGGTGGCATTCCCATGTATCTGCTGCCCTTGTCCTTCTAGATGTAGAGGTCATGGGTTTGGAAGTAACCGAAGGAGCCTTGGTGAATTTACGCAGTCCACCTTGTTGCTGATGCTGATTGCTATTCTTGAGGGTTAGCATTGGAGGGAGTGAATGTTTTGTGGATGTGGTGTCAATCAAGTGGGTTGTTTTATCCTGGATTTTTATCAAGCATCTGTAATATTTTTGGAGCGGAAGTCATGCAGGCAAATGGGGAATATGCCGGCACATTCGTAAATAGTGGGTAGGTTTTGGGAAGTGAGAAGGTGGCTTGTTGCAGGATTCTGATCTACTCTTGTAGCCACCATACTTATTTGGCTCTGTATTTAATTTGCAATTTACCAGTCAACTGGAAAATAAATGATGCTTATTAATAAACATATGTGTAATATTTGTATTTTTAATCGTTTAACTGATGTCACATTAAGTTTTTAGGAAGTAACTATCACATTAAACAGTTTTACCACGAATATAGACAATTCATTTTCATGGCTTGTGTTGAAAAATAACTACAATATTTTGATAACAGGACAAAACCATACAAAGTTTCGTAACATCAAATGCATCGTTAGATGAATAATTAGACAAAGCTCCTGAAATTATTTGTCTACCTTTTATGTTCTCTCAGGTTTTGCTTGCAGTCATCAAACACATGTTGCTAATGATAGAGTTAATAATTTGTTTGAAGCCGGGAGTAGGTTGGGATTCTGTCACGGTGATGTGACTGACTGGTTAATGATAGATCGCTGTGGTCAAGGTATTGTTACATGGTGTCCGTTACTGTGAATCATTACATCATGAAAGAAAAACGCTCAAAAGGGAAGTGCTGTCTAGACAGATCTAATGTTTACAAGTCACGAAGATGAGTCGAACGTAGCAATTTACAAGAGGACGAACAAAAGAATGGTGCAGAGACTCTGCATGGTTACAATCAAAAACATGCGGAATCTGATTAAGTTAAAGATCCGAGATGTTAGTCTCACCTTTCTCTCTTTACAGATGCTGGATGACTTGCTGAATGTTTCCTACCTGTTCTATCCCTGTAGTTAGATTTTCCTGATCAAGTGCATGGGATTAATGGATCACCTGGGTACAATGGGTACACAAGGTTCGGACGTAAAGGAGCACACTCGTAAAGGAATCGGCACAATCTTCCATTTACTTCAATTAAAGCTGGAATTAGAGTCTTACACACCCCCTAACAATAGCTGCAACTGCATTCCAACACCACCAGGCACATGACATGAAAAAACCCATCGCCTGCACTCATATCTTCATTCTGTACTGATCAACTACTTCACATCACCACCACAGTGGCCTTGATTTCAGTTCTGACATCAGGTCCTAAACACAAATTTTTTTTTTCTCCCCTGACAGATTTTGCCAAGCTTGTCGAGTGTTTTAAACTCAGATTCCCAGCAGCTGCAGTATGTTGCATGTGCGTTGATATAAAATGGTTTTCACTTTGTAATGAAATTAAGGAGCTGCAGGACAAATTCAAATGAACGAATTGACTGCAGACATCAGCGCAATGACTCACTCCTCTCCGGGGCACAGTTCTGAGGGTCACCGGACCCGAAACGTTAACTTTATTTTCACCTCCACAGATGCTGCTAGACCTGCTGAGCTTTTCCGGCAACTTTGTTTTTGTTCCTCTCTCACCAAAGTCAGATTGGTGGCTCAGACTAGGTTTAAACCAATATAGTGTACATATGAAACAAACCTACTCGACAGAACTAGCATTTAATACACCCTCAATTGCTTCAAGACTTCATTAAAATGAATGCCCTATAAAAAAGCATAAATGTTCTCATAAATAAGTGAAACATTTTATAATGCAGTAAATAGTAGAATAAATTATAGGTACGGATAAACATAGGAAAAAATAATTCATGTAATCCCATATGGTATCAAGAAACAGCAGAAATGATCAGATATTGCGAAGGCTGTGGACTCTGACAGTTTGCAAGATGTGTTCCAGTTCTCGCTACGTCCCTAGCCAAGACGATCCAACATCTGAAGTGGGGTCCAGACCCGAAAGGTCAGCTTTCCTGCTTCTCTGCTGCTGCTTGGCCTGCAGTGCTCATCCAGCTCTACACCTTGTTATCTCAGATTCTCCAGCATCTGCAGTTTCTACTATCTCCAACGTAACTACTTACTGGCATCTAATCAGCAAAGTGGAAAATAGCACAGGGGTTCTGCTCCACAAAAAAAACAACCTGGCCAATTACTGCCCTAATAATTTCCCCTCAATCATTAGCAAAGTGATTCAGGGAACCATCAACAGTGCTAACAAGCATCGCATACTTCACATTAGCCTGCTCACTTATCTTAGCTTGGGGTCTGCCCGAGCTTGTGATAGCCTGGTCCAAACATGCACACAAGAGCTGAGCTCCTGAGGTGATGAGAGACTGACTGTCCTTGACATCAAGGCTGCATTTGATCAAACAAACCTGCCAGGAGCCCTAACAAAAGTGGAACTGTGGAAAAAATACCATGTTATTGGGGCCTAGTGCAAATGAAGGTGGTGGTGGTTGTTGAATATCAATTATCTCATTCCCATCCATCACTGCAAAGCTCGCAGGGGAACATCCTGGCCCAGGGTAAGGACAATACCACTATACCACAAGACCCCTATTCACCTCTGGTAAATATTTTCTGAATTAACCTGTTCAGAAATTACATACCTTTAGAGCAGCTGGGAATTGAACTCTGGCCACCTGATCCAGGTGTAGGGATACTACAACTACATCATAAGTGGAACAATAGAAGAAAACTCAAAAATTTTCCTTTGGGAAATAGATGGTCCAAGCCAAGCATTTTGCCAAAATGATATTTATGTCAATGGAACATCTCACTTCTAAGCTTGATTGGATAGCAAGTGACTATATTGGGCAAAAGTATACCATAGCTGAAAAAAAACTGTTTGCAGCCAACACCAAGACAATTACAAGGACCCAAGAGGTATAGCACTCAAGATTAAAAGATTAGCTACAAACTACACTAAAACACAAGGATTGTCAAATAGTCAAGAACCCGTACGTACTTTGTGATCAAGTGTTTTGCTTCTTGAGCAAGAAGAACTGTTTTATCCTCAACATTCTTCGAAAGATAGTAGAGACAAGGCTTTAAAAGATAAAGAACTCCTTTGATCAGGATTAGGAAAACTCAATACTGAATACGACATCACATTAAAGAAAGATGTTGAGCCACTGTGTCTTTACACAGCAAAGAATATTCCACAGCTTTTCTCTCAGAATTGATTCTAACAATTTGCTTACTACTGAAATCAAACTGACCGGCCTATAATTATTTGGCCTCTCCGTTATACACTTTTTAAACAACGGTACAATGTTCACATACTTCCAATAACCTAGTACCACATTTGTGTCTAGTGACAAAAGTAACCTTTGGGGCATTCATTGTATCTTCCCTGGCTTCCCTTACCAGCTAGGAATACAATCCATCGGGCCCATCCACTTTGAGGATATCAGTCCTTCTAATACTTCCTCCTGTATCATGCTTATTGTATCTAATATTTCACATTTAGAGTCATAGATTCATAACTCTTTGACTAGAATGTCTGCACCATTCCTGTCCTTTGTGAAGGCAGAGACAAGGTAGACTTTTGTCTCATTTGGCAATTATGACTAAACCTCTAAGATAACTGCTGAAAAAGTTATAAGTTAGCAATTGGAATCCATGCCAGAAGGCTGCTTTCCAAAAAAATCGTGCTAGTGGCCGATGAATGCCCTGCCCACTACAATCTATTCTTTTCAATGACTATAGCTATTGATTTTTCAGCTACATGCTAAGGAGCAGTGATCTTGCAGTAGCAATCAGACATGTATTGAAAACCAGGTTACTGTCGGACAAAGACATTGTAGGCAGTCATTGGGAAGGAGGCTGTCTTGGTCATGGAGGCTTTTGGGAGATTTTCAGACTACATCTTTGACCTGAAAGTGCTCGTAGTGACAAACCAGAAATCATCTGTTTCCTTACTAGCTGAGGAAGAGTTGGCAAGCTCCATCAATTTGCTTAGTACCACTTCCTTCATGGTTGTAATTTTGTTAAGTTTCTCTCTCCCTTCCACCTCCTAATTTAGTGCTATTATTGGAATAACTGGTGTCAACTGGTCTCAATTATCTTTAGTGCATGTCCTGGTACAGTGGCTTTACCGGCACAGTGGCAGTGTCTCTGCCTCTAAATAAGGAGTCAGAGTGCAAATCCCACATTCTCTGCAGACGTGTAATGACATTTCTGAACAATTTCATCAGGAAATATCTGACTTGATTCATTCTTTAATGGACCATCATTTACAGTATCATTATGCCAGTCCAAAGGTCCATTAATTTGACCATGAAGATCTATTTGGAACATCAACAGTATTTCACAAATGTAGATGACTTATTAGTATAAGCCAATTATGTCACTTTTGAAAAAAGACACTGATTTTCATACACCGGCACCTTCACACCACATCCTCCCAAAGACATTGACCATCCAACCCCACACCGCTACCACCAACCTCCCCTCCCCACCCCCACAACTCCAGTTAAGTCCACAGGACTACAACAGGTTTAGTGGAAGCAGTAAGTTCGCCATTGTAATAGACGTCACCATACACAATTGTTGACATGCATGGAACAAGAATTATGATATTGGACATGAGACCTTAATAGGAAATGTACAGTCATTCAAGGGACAGTGGACCAGCAGTGATCATATATCATTCATGCTGCTGAAATTGTACTAAGAAACTGCAGGAGCCTTATCCCATGTGGATCAATTGCACACCAGTATTTGATAGAGATGAAATCAAAGAAGAACATGATACTAGAAATTACTAACAGATCTCACGTTATCAAGGACATAATCAAAGTCAACAGTTTTAACTCCAAAGAAATATCAACCTCCCAATTCTGGTAGAATTGTTAACCTTCCTGAATTTGTAAGGGAAACAGGCTAGTGATAAATGTAAGTATATACACAACGCATTAGTATTGGCAATGGGAAAAACAGCTTGGAGTGTAGTGTACTAGGGTCTAAAAGGGTTAACACTGAGGACAGCACAGCCTAATACACTGATATGTATGGACTCAGGTGGGAGAATAGCTCTGGATTTTATGAGAGACAGACCTAACATCGAAGTCTCCCTCATAATCTTAGTAACAATGCCTATCATACCACAGTAAATTGTACCTGATTATTATCGTGCAATTAACAACACCTTATTGAAGACAACAGTCTTTTCTCATTTGGTTACCATATAATTTACCTGTACCACACTGGACCATTCAGGCTTTTTAGATAACAAACTAAAAGAACAATCCTAACTGTCAATCTAACTGATGTCTCTTTCACCAAGGCTGCTGTGGTGAGGATCTACTATAGAACACTGACTGTCTGTACAAGAAAGAATAAAAGTTTCCAACACGCCAAATGAAGAAGAATGGAGAGCTCCTCCAATGTTTGATAAAGATCCTCCTCTTAAGCAACAGCGCCAGAACCGATCCACTAACATTTGTTGTTTCTGGGGCCCTTGTGTAAACAGTTGACTGATACTTTTGCTAACAAAACAAAAAGCCGCACTTCAAAAAGTAATTCATTGTCTGTGAAACATGTTCCGATCTCCTGAGGACATGCTAAGATCAAGGATATCTCTTACAGGCTTTGTTTTAGGATATATTTTGTTCCAAACATCATAAATAAAGGGTTACAACAACACAGGGTTCCCTTGGTGGGTTGGATGTATGAAGGTAACTCTGAAAAACTTGCAAATATGAGTGTAGCTCACCCTTGGTGTCATTAGATTTTCCTCAGGTGGAAGGTCTGAAACAGTATGGAGCCCCTTTGTACATTAATATAGAAAAAGCTTCTAGGACTTTACATTAACACACATCTAGCATATTCCTAAACAAATTACTTTTGTTTTAAACTGAGTTTGGGATTTTGACAGATTATATTTTTTCCTTGTATATTCAACTATGCTTAGAGATATTTGAACTGATACATTATTTCATATAGATTATGTTAAAAATGCTTTAATAAACATTTACGTTCCCTCGGCAAGCAAAGGTATTGGCTGAAATTTCATTGAAACCTGTTTAAAACATAAATAAATAGGAAAAAATAAATTAAACAAATTTCAGGTATTATTCCAAATGTAAAACACAAACTTAAGATATAAGCTTCAACGTAAATGTGGCTGAACAAAAAATATGCTGTCAACTCAACACAAGAACTGGAAAGTCATTCAAACAGCAAATCCTGTTCAATATTTAAGACCTCTGCTGGCTAATTAGAATTCCTTTTTGTATTGGTAACCCCTTCTTCTTGCTGTTGCTTCTGCACTTCTTTAATCTTTACATTTGTTTCTGCGTCTCATCTTCTTATTGATGGAGGAATCTTTCCACTTTTGTGTCTCATTTTGTGATTTTTCTCTGTTGTGCCTGGTTTATTGGCTTTGGTTTCCTTTCATTTTTAAATCGTCTCTATGCCAGAGCTTCTGTCTGTGTGCAATCCATTTGCTGCATACAGAATATATTCTATCATTATAGGGGATCACACAACAAAAATATGTCTATGTCTAAATGATTCTATGTCTAACGTCATGACTTTGGAATAAATTTTACATATAAAACTGGACTCAAGCCATGAATCGGATGATGGATGATTGACTTCTGACTCAATTCTGCTGAGGGTTTCTAAAACCACAATTCCCTCGATATTGGAGTCACTAGTGTAAATAATTGTCAAGTTTTAAACAAAATTATATACAGTATAACTTGCTTTCTGTGATCCTTGGCTCTCAGTTTACCAACCTTTGGTTTGCAAGCAGGCTGCATTCATAAAATCAGCCAAGCCCACAGGATGAACTAATCACAATTACATGTGTTGCAAGCCATTATATTTACATATAGGGGCATATATATATATATATATATATGCACACCATACATATGTATCTAAAAAGGGATGTTTTTAACCACAATTCTAATTACATTTTTAAAATGTAGCCAGATTGTTTTGGCTAATAGCAGATTTTGAATCACTGATATCAAAATCTGTTCTAGTGGAAGCATGGGGGAAGAGAATATTCAAATTGGTGCAGTTTGGGTGTAATTTGTGCCAAAATTGCTGATCAAATTCAGAGCAGAAACTCTACTTTCATGCATTTAAATATTACTTGATGAAGACTTGCCAAATCATTCAGTTGAATGGCAGAGGGGAGGAAGCTGAGCCATTCAAATTAGGGATTTCCCCAGCTCAATCCTAGATCCATCAGCTTCCATTCTCATACAAAGTAAGTAAGGGGTTGGAGAGTGGAAGTTGGGCAGTGTTTCCCATTCTGAAAATCTGTAATGCCTCTTTGAATTCTACATGTCAACACTGGCTAAATTCAAGATTAGACTAGATCAACATGTTATCCAAAAGAAATTGCAGACTAGTTATATTTTAGCCACATGCATCAACTTCTGCAGAAAACGAACGCTAATGCAATACCAGACTTAGTTAATGTCTATTATCTTCTGGAACCCAAGGAATTTAAACATTTCATTCAAGAAATCATTTCAGTCTGCTTTTGATCTTTCCCTTTTACCAATCTCATAAAAACAGTTGAAGCATACACACATATGTTACACATTTCCTATTAGAGTCACATGCTCAATGATTCAGTTGATTAGGCAAATTACTCAACAGAATTGCAACGAGCTGCCTTTTGATTTATTGGACAAAATAAAATCAAGTCTCAAATTTATTATAGCCCATATTATAGCCTGTCATTAAGTTCCCTGTTGAAACTCACTGTCTAAGTCTTCAGAGATGAGCAAGTGAGAAAAAAAATCACTGAGCCAGGCAGCTAGTGACAGAGCTTTATCCATCGGACTTCATTAGAATTTGGTTCTTGTTCTGCCACAGAGAAATTAGCTAGTAATTTGTTTTGATTTTGGTAAGTGGTTGAGGTCTTTTCTACTCTTAAGTTTTAATATAATTCACAAATTTCTGGTAAAATTGATAAAATATGTAAGCAACGTAAATAAGTAAACACATAATTAATTAAAGCTCATTAATGATGGCAGAATATGTTAAGCATCAAGGCTGCATCATGTGGGAGCTCTTGGATACCATCATGATTCAGCGCAAATATGTCTGCAGTACATTTGAGATTTGAACAGCTTTCGCTCTCAGTTGATAAGTAGGAGGATTGACTACAAATACAAATGCATATCAAAGAGGAGGGAAGTTACCTCTCTATACCAGAAAAGCAGTCTCATTGCTTCTGATGGGATCTTCTGATTTGGTCAGTAGTCAGGGACAGAAAGGTAACGGGACACAGAGGGCAGAAGTGCAGAAGACCTAGCCCCTACAATTGTTCAATAAGTTTGAAGTTCACTCAGCCATTTGGCTGAGACCAGGGTCTTCAGGGTAGGTGAGCAAACTGATTATGGAATTGGAAGGCATACAAGTAGGGTGAGCAGCAAAGAGTGAAGTGATAAAAGGAGGTAGTGCAGCAGGGATATTGACATCGTTTGCTGTCGCAAATAATGAAAGTCTGGATGGCTGTGTTGACTGTCTGATGCCAGGGTCCAGAACATCTGCTCTGGACTATAAAGGAACTTGCAGTGGGGAGGGAAGGACCCAGTGGTCTGTGTAGAGATCAATGACATATATAGAAGACATATGAAGTTCTGCACAAAGGGTATGAGGAGCTCGGCACCAAGAAGTAGAAGCTCAAAAGTTATTACATCCGGATTATTACCTGCCCCACATGCACATAGAGTGAATAACTGTACAAAGGTAAATCCATGGCTCAAAGACTGGTGTGGGAGACACCAATTTACAGGCCACTGGCACCAGAACTGGGAGAGTGGAATTATTAAAATTAACTACAGAAGTACAGTGCTGTAGAGACCAAGCAAAGATAGGTGGGAAAGTATGTTGTAAAGGTTGAGTGAGTGAGCAAAAATCTGGCAATGTGGGAAATGTGAAATTGTTCATTTTTTTGTTGGAAAATGAAAAGCAGCGTATTACTTAAATGGAGAATGATTGCAGAATTCCGAGGTGCAGAAGGATTTAAATATGTTGGTGCTTGTGTCACAAAAATTAGTATGCACGTACAACAGATAACTAAAAAGACCTTTGGGATGCTGTCTTTTATTACAAGAGTAACTGAGCTTAAATTGAATAATTTTTGAACTTAAAAGTAATGATTTTATGCTTCTGTTATACTGAGAGCTAGCAAAACCACATCACAAATATTATGTGCACTTTTGGTTTCCTTTCCTAAGGAAGGAGGTAAATGCATTGCACTAGTTCAGAGAAGGTTACTGGATTGTTACCTGGAATGAATGGATTGAACAGGCTGGGTATGTTTCCACTGGAGTTTGGAAGTGTGATAGAGGTGGGGGGTACGGGGTGGGGGGTGTGGTGACTTGATTGAACTGTGTAAGATCCTGCATGGTCTCGAGAAGATTGATGTGAAAAGGATGTTTCCTCTTGTGGGCCAGGTCAGAACTAGGTGGCACTATTTTAAAATTTGGCTTAACACTTTTAGGACAGAGTTGAGAATAATTTTTTTTTTCTCAGAGTTGCGTGACTTTGGAGTTCTGCCTCATGTAGTGGTAGAGGCAGCTTGATTAAATAGTTTTAAGGCAGACAGACTCTTGATGGTAAGGGAATTGAGGGCTATCTGGGATAGATGTTAATATGAAATTTAAAACATAACATATCAACCATGAATGGAAGAGTGGATTTGAGGAGCTAAATGATTGTCTTTTCTTATTTCTTATGTTTATATATTCAAGTATTCAAATTTTTGGAAGGCAACAGGTGCCTTTAGAACTGTAATCTAGACAAGAGTTAAAACTTTGCAGGAAAGGAGAGGATAAGGAGCAAAAATAAAAATTCACAAGAAGAGAACAACATTTGTTGCGGTACATAGCAGGCAGTTTGATATTAGGATGCCCAAGATATAAGATTTTCCAGACTATAAACAGACACTAAGATGGCATGTTGTGTAGTTTCTTTTCAGAGTAGAAGGATCAGTTAGAATGTTGAATGCACCTTTCCAACAAAGTTTTCTTGGGTCTTGAGGATGTCAAAGCAAAAATGCAGAAAACTTCCCTGCAATTCTCTGTAACATATAACATCCACACACGCGAGTATTTCTGAAAATGCATTGCAATACTAGCTCATGTTTCTTCACAAGCAGGTGGAGCTCTTATTGGTTTATACAATGTTAAAAGGAAGAAATTGGAATGTCTGCATATAAATTCATATCTATTTTTACTCAGGGTTAAATTTTCCCAGTGATGGCTATTTCTGGAATCAAGCTATTAAAAAGAATTTTGATTTATTTGATATATTTTGATTTAGACAAGTCATTCCCAATGTAGACGAGCCATTCAAAGCCAAGTCCCTTCTTTGAAAATCCAATTACCAGTTCATGTTTGCGCAGGTACCTGACCAAAAGTACAGGTGCATCTAGCTTTGCATGAGAAAGCTGTAACAAAGCTCAGAAGCAGGAGTGTGTTATGAAGAGATCAAATAGTTGTTCATGTTCATCCTTTACACAAAGGGAGTCATGAAGTAACCCATAATCCT
This sequence comes from Ginglymostoma cirratum, assembly GCA_024137785.1. Classification (NCBI taxonomy): domain Eukaryota; kingdom Metazoa; phylum Chordata; class Chondrichthyes; order Orectolobiformes; family Ginglymostomatidae; genus Ginglymostoma; species Ginglymostoma cirratum. The sequence goes on along the minus strand of JAHRHZ010000078.1, from coordinate 16,275,252 downwards.
GTCTTTGTAATTAATTATCACCAAAGTAAATAGCAGAGAGATTTTAATATTTATGAGCTTTAGGGCGGCAGCTAACTTTTCTGGATACAATGGAAATAATCTTCAGAGGGTTATCAGGTGGTATGCTTTGCAATTTATTCAAAATAAAAAGCCTGCTTTTTGTAACTTTATTTTTAGCTTTAGCTAAGCTACTGACTCTACTTCTGCATTATAACAAAATCCAATAAGAAAATACAGATGTCTTTTGAAATTGCATTGAATTTAAACAATATTGAATGACTGCACAGAAGTCAGCTTTCAGAAAAAATAATTTATTGAAGTTCAGTTCTTTCATACCATTCCATTTTTGCAAAGGGACTATTATGTTTCCTGCCCTAATCGATGATCCTAATAAGTTTTGAGAGACAACAGCTATTTCGAAGTTTCTATTGCAGCAGGAACATATGGAATGGCCTGTAAATTAATGTTAAAATAGAAACTCGAAACTATTTTCTCCTGTTAGTTGATGCGATAATCAACAGATTTATAAAAAGTGTGCAGCTTGTAAATTTTGATGTTTCAGTCACTGCAGGCAAAAAGAGTATTATCTAACACTTCTCAAAAAATTAAATTTACCAATTAAATTGTCTCCTGTGCTGGATTTCAGTAAACCTTATTTCCTTTGTGCTTTGCTTGAAAGACCAGAAGCATTTTTTTTGGTTTTATTTCATCAAAATAGTAAAAGAAATACAAGTTTCTGTGCACACTCCCAAGCCCTTTTTCACCTTCACTTAATTTCCTTTCCAGGTTTTGGTCAAATCATAGAATTTTGTCCTGCTTCTCACTCCTAGACTAAAAGCCTACGCTATAGCTAAGGGAATTTTACACCAACATAACTAGAGCTAAAGTGCAGAATATCTGTCAGCATTGGATGATTTTAAATCAAAATTGTCTTTTTTTTATATTAACTGCTCAGGAAAGCTAAATTTGAGCAAGAGAAAAGGGGATTAGTTATATAGAATAGTTCCATAACCAGACAGTGAGAAAACATACAGTGAAGTTATTTAGAAATGCAAATAAAAAGCATTATGGACACTAAACACAATGGAATTTTATCCTTTTTCAACATTCAACCCTACAAAGACCATTTTAAAAAGTATCTTTTGAAAAGTTTTAAACTCCATTGCTACTCAAGATACAAACAAAACTATTTCAAAACAAGTTATAGGACAAAATACATATGCCCAGTTGCTGTTGGCTTAGTCAGACCACTTGCATGAACAAAACTATATTAGTAGGTGATGGGTTGAGCAGGACAAGAAAAGGCCTTATTGCAAAGTTCTAGCATCTTCAATTACCATTGAAAATCATAACATTAAAAATGAATACCAACACATCATAGGAACAGCAATGATGGGTAAGAAAAGATCCAGACTTCTGAGTGTCTGGTTTCTACGTCAAAAATCTCTGGGCAGCCCACTAAGAATAGACAGTCTAATTCAAAACAAGGTGAGTGGCAACCATTAGTAGAATGTGGGGGTACTGCCAGGAGAAAAAAGGCAAAATGTCTTCAAACAGACTAAGTTATTACGAGCATATCTTCTAGATATAAGTTCCACTGACCTTGTATGTAAATCAACAATGTGCAGACTATATATAACATTTTGATAATTGCTATAACAAAGTAAATAAAATTTACAATTATCAGTTTTATGAATTTAGAAACCAAGAAGAGAACACTGAAACCAAACTGAGTTACCCAAATCCATAGTCTAACGTTCAAATAAAATTAAATAATTTATCAGCAAATAACATCCTGAACACAATAAACCATCCCAAAGTGCTTCACACATACATTATAAAACCATCATGACACTAAACTGCTTAAGGAGATAAACGGGCAAATATCTAAAAGTTTCACTAAAGGTAAGTTTAAGGAGTATCTTAACGGAGGAAAGTGAGGTAAATACGAAAAAAAAAATTATGGAAGGATGTCTAGAATTCAAGGCATACACAATTGATGGCATAGCCACCTAAATATACAGAAATTAAACTAAAAAATGCGTAGAAGACCAGAATAAGAAGAGTGCAGATATCTGGGAGGGTTGTGGGACTGAAGGAGATCATGAGGTAGGGAGGAGTTAAGCCATGAAGAGAGTTGTAAACAAAGGTGTGTTTTTTTTAAAAAAAGGCACTGCTTCATCAAGTTAACAAGTATTGGAGACATTACTTGCTGAATGGATGAAATAGCTGCACAGTGGCCAGGTCCTGTGACCAAGTCACCCTTTGTTTATTGGTGAGCAGTACACTGGCTGAGGTCAGCCAGTTCAGATTCAGGAGATTCTAATCTCCTGGTTATATATTTTTCTGTCTCTCCTGGTATCAGCCAAGGCTTTCCTGATTGGCCCAGGTTAATAGCCCCAGTCAAGAACCTTGTAGTTAATGAGGTCAAGCTGGTTCCACTCACTACACCCCTCCCCCCACCCCCATCAAAAATCTGGGCAGGTAGGCCTGATCTTGCGGGTTTTTTTTGCAGTGCTTTCATCCCAGGTCCGGTTCCTCTGACTTGGACTCAGACACAGGCGCCATGCACCAGACCATAGGCTGTCTCTTGTGTCTGGAATGTCTCGGAAGAGTCTCTTCCTCTTCTTCCAGTGGCAACGGGATCAAGGCTGCATCCATTTTGGATTCTGAGGTTTTCTTGATGCTAGATGGAGACAGGGCATCTGTACTTTCTGCTGGGCCTTCTGCTGGGTTATTCTGAGGGGCCAGGTATGTTTTGCTCCTGCCCCAAATGTGAGGTAACGGCTTTCAGGTGATCCACGTATTTGTTCTGGATTGTATCACCTACATAAACTTTGTAAGTCACAGGACCTGACCTCACGTCAACCTCACCTTGGACCCATACAGGGCCATTTCCATAGTTCCAACACCAAACTTCATCCCCTGAATTAAATTGTCTCTCTCGCTGAGAGGAGGTACTTGGCAGGCATTGGTGGTCCTGCTGCCACTTCACCCTCCCCCTCCCCAGGTCTGGGAATATCAGGTTTAAACTGGTGTGGAGTCTTCTCCCCATCAGCAACTATGTTGGAGTTACCCCTGTTGTTGTGTGTGGAGTGGTCCTATAATCGAACAGGAACTGGGACAGTTTGGTATCAATTGAAGCTGTGGACTGCTTCTTTAAACCTGCCTTCAACATTTGGGTCAGTCTTTCTGCAAGACTATTGGAAGACAGGTGGTATGGAGCTGTCCTTATGTACCAAATGCCATGGACTTTAGGAAATATTTGAATTCCCTGCTGGTAAATGACATCTCATTGTCCATGATCAATACTTCTGTGAGTCTGTGTGTCACGAACAATGCTCACATCTTCTCAATCGTCATCCCTAAGTTTGCTGAACGAACCTTATGCACATCCAATCTCTTTGAATGGGCATCCACGATGACCAGGAACATTGAGCCCATGAAGGGACCGGCATTGTCAACATGCAACTAAGTCCAGGGTTTACCTTTTCATTCCCATGAATGTGCGTGTGCTGCTGGTGGTAATTTTTGTCCTTGTTGGTACTCTGGGCACTTTGTCAGCTTTGTCAGCATTCAACCCTGGCCACCAGGCATAGCTTTTTGCCAGCATCCTCATCTTGCAAACCCCTGGATGACCCTGGTGGACTTCCAGTCATAGAGTCATAGAGTGAAAGAAGCCCTTCAGTCCAAACTGGCCCATGGTGCACACTCAGCTAGTTCCAATTGCACACATTTGGTCCATAACCCTCTAAACTCTTCCCATCCATGTACCTATCCAAATGTTTTTTAAATGTTGCTATTGTACCTGCCTCAACCTCTTTCTCTGGCAGCCCATTCCATATATGCACCACTCGCTGTATGAGCTGGTTGCCCCTTCTTAAATCTTCCCCCCTCACCTTAAACCAATGCCCTCCAGTTTTCAATTCCCCATCCCTGGGAAAAAGACTATATGCATTCATCCTATCTATGCCCCTCATGATTTTATACACCTCACTAAGGTCACCCTTCATTCTCCTACTTTCCAAGGAATAAAGTCTTATCCTGGCTAACCCGTCCCTATAACTCAGCCAACCAATCCCGGCCACATCCTTGTAAATCTTCCTTGCACACTTTACAGTTTAGAACATAGAACAATACAGCGCAGAACAGGCCCTTCGGCCCTCGATGTTGCGCCACCCTGTGGACTAATCTAAGCCCATCCCCCTACACTATCCCATCATCATCCATATGCTTATCCAAGGAATGTTTAAATGCCCCTAATGTGGCTGAGTTAACTACATTGGCAGGCAGGGCATTCCACACCCTTACCACTCCCTGAGTAAAGAACCTGTCTCTGACATCTGTCTTAAATCTATCACCCCTCAATTTGCAGCTATGCCTCCTCGTACTAGCCAACGTCATCATCCTAGGAAAAAGACTCTCACTGTCCACCCTATCTAATCCTCTGATCATTTTGTAGGTCTCTATTAAATCCCCTCTTAGCCTTCTTCTCTCCAATGAGAACAGACCCAAGTCCCTCAGTCTTTCCTCATAAGACCTTCGCTCCAGACCAGGCAACATCCTGGTAAATCTCCTCTTCACCTTTTCCAATGCTTCCACATCCTTAACTATGTCTTTCTTATAACAGGGTGAACAAAGCTGTACGCAATGCACCAAGTGTGGCCTCACCAACGACTTATACAACTGTAACATAATGTCCCAACTCCGATACTCAATGCCTCGACCGATAAAGGCCAGCATGCTAAATGCCTTCTTCACCACCCTGTCCACCTCTGACGTAGCTTTCAGCGAACTATGTACTTGTACTCCTAGGTTCCTCTGATCCACAACCATCCTCAGGATCTGACCACTTATTGTATAAGTCCTACCTTGGTTTAACTTGCCAAAGTGCAACACCTCACACTTATATGTATTGAACAAAAACAAAGTTGCTGGAAAAGCTCAGCAGGTCTGGCAGCATCTGTGGAGGAGAAAACAGAGTTAACGTTTCGGGTCCGGTGACCCTCCCTCAGAACTGATAGTGGCTGGGAAAACATCAGATTATATGCAGAAAATAGGGAGGTGGGTGAGGTAGGGAGTAAACGATAAAATAGAGCCCAAAGAGAGAGAAAGACAGTTGGACAGACAAAGGAGTTGCTAACGATCAGGCTGGGAGGGTGAGTAGTTGTTAATGGGGACTGTTAGTGGCTAACAACAGGGGGTGTGTAGTGGCAGGCTATGTGGTAACAAGGCTTGGTGTGTGGGGTTGGGGGCTGGAACATGGGAGAGTTTAGGCCCTAAAATTATGGAACTCAATATTGAGTCCGGAGGGCTGTTAGGTCCCCAAGCAGAAAATGAGGTGTTGTTCCTCCAGGTTGCATTGGGCTTCACTGGAACACTAGCAAGCTGGAGACAGAGATGTTGGCCAGAGAGCAAGGTGGTGCATTGAAGTGGCAGGCAACAGATAATTCAGGGTCTTTTTTGCAAGCAGAATGTAGATGTTCTGCGAAGCAGTTGCCAAGTCTACGCTTCGTTTCCCCAGTGTAGAGGAAACCACATTGTGAGCAGCGAATGCAGTAGACCAGACTCTGGGAAGTGCAGGTGAAGTTTTGCTTCACCTGGAAGGTATGTTTGGGCCCTTGGATAGTGGGGAGGGAGGAGGTAAATGGGCAGGTGTTGCACATTCGCCGGTTACAGGGGAAGGTGCCGTAGGGCTGTGGGGCGGTGTTGGGGGTGAAGGAAATGTGGACCAGGGTGTCCCGGAGGGAACGGTCCCTGCGGAAGGCGGACAAGGGAGGGGAGGGAAAATGTGCCTGGTGGTGGCATCTTGCTGGAGGTGGCGGAAATAGCGTCTGATGATCTTATCTGTATTGAATTGCAATTGCCAATCCTCAGCCGACGTCCCATCTGATCAAGATCCCTTTGTAATTTTTGATAACCTTCCTTGTTATCAACAATACCTCCTAATTTTGATTCATCCGCAAGTTTACCAATCATGCCTTGTACATTCACATCTAGATCATTACGTAAATCAGATATAACAAAGTTCCTAGTATCTGGCAGCGACGTTTTCTCAGGACAATCTCCCTGGCTCCCCACAGCAATATGCTATCCTCTACGGTGATCTAGTCTCACTGGGTCCAAAAAGGTTTCAATCCTGGTTGTGATGACCCTTCTGTTTCCCCCATTACAAACAGTTGTTTTAGTTTTGCTAGGAGAACACATTTCTGTGTCCACAGTCGGATATTGCCCGTGGTGACTGCAAAGGTGTGCAGAAAGTTTAAAACCAAAGAGGGCTCTCCCAAGGAAGGCACCACTGGTGGAATATCTACCAATGGGAGATGGCTCAAGGCATCTACATAAGCCCCTTGTCTTCCTGGACACCCTTCTAACTTATACTTTTACATGCTGAGAATAAGGCCCCAATGCTGAATTCTACTGGAAGCTTTGGGCAGCACTGCCTTGTCTTCTTTCGTAGCCCTAGCAGGGGTTTGTAATCTGTGACTATGATAAATTTCCGTCCGTAAATTTACTGGTGGAACTTCCTCACACTAAATTTAATCGCCAAACCCTCCTTCTCTATCCGGGCATAACTGCATTCGACATCAGCCAAAGCCTGGGAAGCATATGCTATCAGGAATTCCTCTCTGATGAGCCACTGGCGAGCCAAGGCTACACTGATGCCAAAAGGGGAAAACATTGCATTTCAACACTACTTCTCACTTCGGATCATAGTCGTCCAACAAATGGTGTTCTCCAAGCTCAGTTGGACAGGTGAAGGCATCCACTTCCAGTGGGATGCCCTGTAGTTCCCATGCTCTACTTGCCACATTTTCTAATGACAAGATCATCTGCAATGCCTGTTCAAAGTCCTGTTGGGCCTCAACTAATAGTTGCTTCTGCATGGTTACGTCATTAATCCCACATACCAAACAATTCCTCAGCATTTCATTCAGGGTTAACCCAAAATCACATACCTCTGCTAGTCGTCGTAACAGCTGGATAAAACCAATAGCATCTCAGGATTGGAGGAAGTTTGGGGTAGTAGTATTCTTTAATCAACTCTTTTAGTGTCTGGTGCCTCTGGGAATATTAAGCCCCTTATAATTGAAAATGTTGTGGGCCCCCATGCAGTAAGAAAGATTACTCATTACTTTTCACCTGCCCCAATGTCATTTGCCTGAAAAAAATTTTTCATTCTCTCCGCAAACTGGGCCCTGTCTTCGACAGGGTCAAATGAGTCAAGCTTTCGAAATAAAGGCACGATGCTTGAAATGCTTACCCCAACTCCAAGATGACAGTTTCAAGAGAATGTTCCTCCAGCGTGTCCAGTCGCCACTGAAGTAACTGCGCAGAGGCCCATCACCAAGTCACCCTTTATTTACTACTACACAGTACACTGGCTGTGGCCAGCCGGATCAGAATCAATCCTCAACTGAGGAGATTCTAATCTCCTGGTTGTTTTGGTCAGCTAAGACTTTCCTGATTGGCCCAGGTTAACAGCCCCAATCAAGAACCTCATAGTTAATGAGGTCAACCTGGTCCCAATCACTACATCAGATTTGCTATAAGTTAGAGGGCACGTGCAGCAGTGTTAGAGATTACATTCAATTGGTGAAGAATAGAATACAAATGGCTTTCTAGGGCTAAATAGCATGGTCACATCTGTAGAAAGCAAAGGTATGGATAATGTTTCCTGCAGTAGATGAGTTGAAGTGGAGTCAGAACATACTGTGGCAGTGGAAATAAGGAATCTCAGGGCCAAATATACCACCATGGCTGTAACCAGTTTGTTTCAAACTTCAGACAATTGTCAGGGAATGTAACTTGCGGAGGATATCCGAACACAATGGCTTATCAGCCTTCCTAACATTTAAGTGGAGCAAATACTTTCTCAACCACCACCAGGATTTCTCTCTAATGACATCTCATCATCAAAACAGAAGCATTCAGAAGCTCCAAATGTAATTTCCATTTGTCAGAACACTTCTTCCCAAATAACAGGTTAAGTGCTTTTGAATTACAGGTGGAAAACAACTCTTGTGATTAGGAGACTATACCATGTAAGTATTTCAATATAAATACTTCACCTAAATCCCGAAAACCAAGGCCAGCATTGAAAGCCAGCATTAGCCAAGAAAAATCTTGGGAGCAGTTCAGAATTCAGCAAAGAAGGACCAAGGGATTGATTAAGAAGGGGAAAATAGATTACAAAAGTAAGCTTGTAGACAACATAAAGACGGATGCTAAGAGTTTCTATAGGTACGTGAAGAGAGAAATGTAGGATGCCTACAGATAGAAAAGGGGCAATGTATAACAGGGGACAAAGAAATAGCCAAGGAACTGAATACATACTTTGGTTCCATATTCACATAAGACAACCCAAATCAGATACCAGAATTGTTGGAGGATGCAAGATTTAGTGAGAGGGAGGGACTGAGGGAGATCAATATTAGTAGAGAAATGGTGCTGGGGAAATTGTTGTGATTGAGGGCCGATAAATCCCCAGGGCCTGATAATCTACATCCCAGAGTACTTAAAGAAGTGGCTCCAGAAATAGTGGATGCATTGGTGGTCATATTCCAGGATTCTATTGGCTCTGGAACAGTCCCTGCAGATTGGAGGGGGGCTAATGTCACTCCAATTTTCAAAAAGGGAGGTAGAGAAAAAACAGGGGATTATAGACCGGTGAGCCTAACATCGGTAGTGGGGAAAATTCTCAAATCCTTTGTCAAGGATTTTATAGCAGAGCATTTAGAAAGCAGTGGCAGGGTCAGACAGAGTCAGCATAGATTTATGAAGGGGAAATCATGCTTGACAAGTCTGTTGGAATTCTATGAAGATGTAACTAGTAGATTTGACAAGGAGAAGCTAGTCGATGTAGTATATTTGGACTTTGAGAATGCTTTTGACAAAGTCCCACATAAGAGATTAATCTGCAAGATTAAAGCACATGGGATTGGGGAAGTGTATGGGATAGGAAACTGGTTGGCAGAGAGGAAACAATGTGTAGAAATTGATGGGTCCTTTTCAAATTGGCAGGCAGTAACTAGTGGGGTGCCACAGACATCAGTGCTAGGACCCCAGTTATTCACAATATGTGAACAAAATGTGACATCTCCAAGTTTGCAGATGAAACCAAGTTGGCTGGGAGGGTGAATAGTGATGAGGATGCAGAGATCCTTCAGCGTGACCTCAACAGATTGGTTGAGTGGGCAAATCAATGGCAGATACAGTATAAATTGGATCAATGTGAGGTTATTCACTTCAGACACAAAACAAGAAGACAGATTACTACCTTCATGGTTGTAAATTGGGAGACGGGAGTGTGCGGCAGGGCCTGGGTGTCCTTGTGCACCAGTCACTGAAGGTAAGCATGCAGGTGCAGCAGGCAGTAAAGAAGGCAAATGGAATATTGGCTTTTATAGCAAGAGGTTTCAAGTATGGGAGGAGATATGTGTTGTTGCAGTTGTACAGGGCCTTGGTGAGACCACACCTGGAATTTTGTGTGCAATTTTGTTTTCCTTTTCTGAGGAAGGATGCTCTTGCTCTTGAGGGAGTGCAGTGAAGGTTTACCAGGCTAATTCTGGGGATGGCGGGTCTGACTTATGAGGAGAGATTGGCTAGGTTTGGATTGTTTTCACTAGAGTTCAGGTGAATTGAGGAGGATCTCGTAGAGACTTATGAAATTCTAACAGGACTGGACAGGGTAGATGCAGGAGGATGTTCCAGAGGTGGTGTATCAGAACCAGGGGACACAGTTTCTTCTATCCGCCTCCCCCTCTCTCCCCATTTATTTCAGAATCCCCTTCTCCTCCCCCATTTCTGAAGAAGGGACTTGACCCAAAACATCAGCTTTCCTGCTCCTCTATTATTGTTTGGCCTGCTGTGTTCATGCAGCTCTACACCTTGCTAACACAGTTTAAGGATTGGAGTCGACCATTTAGGACAGAGATGAGGAGATATTTCTTCACAGAGTGGTGAGCCTGTGGAATTCATTACCACAGAATGACAAAACAATGAATATATTCACGAACGGACTAGATATAGCACTTGGGGTGAATGGGATCAAAGGTTATGGGAGAAAGCAGTTAGACTATTGAGTTGGACACGGATCGTGAAGAATGGTGGAGCAGGCTAAAAGGGCCAAATGGCCTCCTCCTGCTCCTATCTTCTATGTTTCTATGTGTGTTTCAAACACATGGACTTACGTAGGTAAACCTAACATCATATGTTGTAGACTGTAAAAGGGAATTTAACAGTTGTTAAAACAGATTGGGGAAGATGGGTTACAGGTGCTCATTAAATTAGCAAACGATTTAAAACGTAATTGAATAGACAGGCTAAACAAGCCGTTAAAAGCAAATTGAAATTGTTAAAACTTCACCAAATGAAAATTAAAGAAAACATATAATTTGGATAAAATGACTCTGACATTCATAATGATCCCTTTTTTTTATACATCAGTGATATTATGTCTTCAGGTTTCCAGAATTTGAAATAATCATATTTTTGGATTCAAAGTGTAGGAGCTTCATTAAGTGTATTTCTTGGAGCTCTCCAGGTGCCTGGTAGACTAACAAGTTGTCACTTCAGTGCAACAGTAAAATTTCGCAACTTGGATGTATATTCTTATAACAATTAGTTCCTTTATTTTACAAATAATATAACATTCTACAATACATTTTTTCTACCCAAAAGTAAATTAATGCCAATAATTAGACAACGGCAAGCAAATTTTTAATAGATGCTCATTGCCTAGATAACACGTGTTTTATAGGATGAAAGATACTGGATAATAATAAACTCACCTGTTGAGATTTAGATTTTTAATTCATTTATGGGATGCGAGCAACACTGGCAAGGGCGGCATTTATTTCACATCCATAGTTGTCCTTGAGCAGAATTCCCATCCATCTGTATCCTGGGGTGGGGTGGAGGGTACGGGAGGCTACCATAGATCATAAACATGATTAGTCCAAATACATAGAAACATAGAAAATAGGAACAGGATTAGGCCATTTGGCTGATCATCCTACTCAGTATTCAATTGTTGCTTTGGCCCTAAACCCTTTGATTCCTTTAGCTCTAAGAACTATATCAATCTCTTTCTTGGATATGTTCAATATTTTGTCCTCAACCACTTTCTGTGACATAGAACTCCAGAGGCTCACCACTCCCTGGGTGAAGAAATTTCTCCTAATATCCACACTAAACCTATGGTTATGATAGCAAGTCAGCTAGGAAATTCTGCAGAATCCTTTTCCTTCTTTTTCACACAGCTAGTAGTTGGGACTGGAAGTTTTGTGGAGGCAGTTTTAACCAAGGCATTTGAAATTATGTTAGATGATTATATTGAATAAAACAATGCGTAGGTCTTCGGGGGAAGAATAGCAAAATAGCACTAAATTGTCAAACACACTCAGAGAGCCAGGGTAGAAATGATGGAATACTTCTGCTCCATTACAATTATCTGACTTTGTGATTCAAGGAGTAACTCACCTCCTGACTCCCCAAAGCTTGTCTATCATCTACGAGACGCAATTAATACTCCACTTGCCTGGAAGAGTGAAGCTTGTATAACAATCGAGAAGCGTGTATGGGAATGGTACCATTTCCAAGTCACTCACCCTCCTGATTTTGAACTTCATTGTTGCTCAGTAGAAGTTTTGGAATTCCTTTCCTAACGCTATCGGTGTACCTGCACCACAGGCACAGAGCAATTCAAGAAGGCATCTGCCAATTTTTCTGCCATTCACAATAATGCCATTGAATATCAAGAGGAAATGGTTGGATTTTCCCTCTTTGAAGATGACCATTATCTGGCTCTCATGTATCCTGGGTTTTAATTGCTGCTTATCAACTCAATCTCAAATATTATCCAGGCCTTGCTGCACATGTAGGTGTAGACTGCTTCAATATCTGAAATGTTGTGAATAGTGTGGAACATTGCATCATCATCAAGAAATACCCATGCTTCTGAACATAAGATGGAAGAAGGCTTTAGGCTATCATGAAAGGTAGCATTGCTTGCTGACAAATCATAAACTATCTGTACTGGGCTAATGAAACAATATCTCAAGTACTTTTGCTAAATATCTTTGTAGAAGTCCAAACCAATTTAAATAAATTGATTGTCTGGCCATTTTAATTTCCTTTCTTTAATTGTTTCCTGGTAAATTGTAATGTCCTCTGTATTACCTGTTTTCTGTGAACTCTGCCACTTTTCTATTGAATGCTTACAGCATGTTGCACCTTTATTATTCTTGGTTGGTACAGTGTAGGTGCTTGTGTGTTGGTCAATGTTGACTGTCCTCTCAGTCGAAGTGTTAATATATCACAGAATATAAAGGTTATTTTGAGCAACAATTCATGGCAGAGTTTGTATCATTTAATGGATTTTTTTGAAGAAATTAATACAAGGTGTAGGGAGCACTCTTGCATATGAGTCTAAAGGCCATATGTTAAATTCTTACTCCAATGCCGTGCACAAAATCCTGCCTGATGTTTTTGTGAAGTATGGAGCAAGTGCTGAACTGTTGGGAATGCCATCTTTTGGAAGGAATGCCAAACTGTTTGTCCTCCTTATTTAAAAAAAACTGCTTAAAAGAACCTAGTGCCCTATTTGAAGAAGAGCATAAGAATGCTCTCATTGTGTCAGCCAATATTTACTCTTTGCCTAACTGCTATAAAAACAGATCATTGAGTTATTCATTTAATATGTTGTTTCTGAGACCATGCCATGTGAAAATTGGCTGCTGTGTCAATCGTGCAGTAACAGAGGCTGGTCGTAAAGTGTTCTAGGATATCATCAGAATTCAAAATGTGCAATATAAATGCCAGTTATTTTTCTTTGTACAATTTCTAATTTTTATTCCTAAATTCTTTATTGCATTGTAAAGTGTATATTTATGATATTCCACTGCCCTTCATGCTCAATCTTTTTTAATTCCTTGCTGAAGATATTACTGGTAAAAGAATTTCAACTTTTATGTAATGTGGTGGTTATTTAATCAATAGCTAGTTTCAGTATTTAGTCACACAACTCCAATTCCAAACAGGTGGGAAAATTAAAAATGTATTTTAAGCTTTGCTACATGTTATTGTCCTTTCAAATTGTATTTCCCTTGATGTTCTTATTGATCATGTCTTAAAGGCAAAGATGGACACTACAGATCTCAATAGTTCAGTGACAAAAATCTATCAAAGGCAACAAAACATCCTATTGAATAGTTTGTCTTTGGGGTCATGAGCAGACAGGAAGTTTCTGGGGTCACTTCATGGAATGATATGTTCATTATTCTGCTTTAGCCCTTGGGAATGCTGGGATTGATCTGTCATTTATGGTGAAAATTAAGCTCAGCAAGGCTGATCTACATGGACGCAAGATGTTACTGAGAACTCCCACATAGTGTCTGTGGGTTTAAGGAAATGTTTTAGAACTGCACATCATGAATGTTTCATAATGACATCTTCACTTGCTGAATACAAAAGCTGGAAGCAGACACAAAGGAAGCTCTGATGTTTCTTAGAAGCAGGCACAATTTATTTAATGTTTTCCTGATGGAAATGAGGAGACGTTAGGTTAGCTTAGTGCAGATTTAGTAGTAACAGATTGAACCAGAAAATTCAACAACCAATTCTGGCACATTTTTAAAATCAGAACTTATACCTATGCTCTAATAATTAACACATACCAAGATTTGAGTGAAGGTGAAGGCACCTTTAATCTTAAGGTATAGAACAATCAAGCAGAATGCTGCAACTAAAATTAAAGGTAACCGTGGCTACACTTTGTAATATGTCTCGAATAATTCTCCAAATGATCAGATTTGTTATTTATATACGTTATTGCTTTCCCAACAATTGTCATGTAAACAGACCTCTAAATTCCCATCCCGTTGAACTTTTATTAGAGTTTTTATCCAGGTTTTGTGATTGAACCTTTCTCATTCTCTCAGACACTTTGCTGGATGTCAGAAGAAAGTGATTACAACTCTGTATTTCAAGGACATGGATCACAACCATCTTTCAATAAGGAGTGATATGTTGCAATTAATTTGGATGTATTACATCTAGTCTCATTCTAAGATTTTGTAAGGCGTATTACTATACTGTGATGGAAGCACTCATGGTAATATCCCTGAAGACTTTGACATGTTTGTGTGTTTACCTTTATTCATGTAAGTCTTTCAACTTATTTATAGCATGTGTTTTAACTGCTGTGAAAAGTTAAGTTTCATGAGGTCTAGTTAGTAAAATGTTATAACCAATTCAAGTAGTTTAATAATATCATTATTTTTCAGTGCCTATTACTGAAATGGTTATTGCCAAAGTCCTGCCTTCATTAGGTATGGAAAGAGCCTGGAATTATTTAACCAAAGAATTGGTTATTATTCTAATTTTGACATATTTAATTTAGGTAATGAATTATGTTGGCTAGATACACGCTATAAATTTATCTCATGGCTTTGTTGTTTGCTTTTTTTGAGGTAATGTGAAACTATGACTCCCCTAAAACCTAGCAAAGGAATTACAAAAATGTAAAGAAAATATCATATTGCTGTTCTCTTAGCAAGAAGTTTCAATAAACTGAGTTAAAACCTACCTGTTCCATATTACTTATTTTGATATTGGCGTGAGTTGTGAATACTGTTCAGAATGGTTACCTGTGGTATACCTGGTTATGCTGGTGGGCGCTCACAATTCAGTATTATTTGCAACTGGAACAAAAATTTGACACATGGACTGGCACATAGATTGGTGCTATTTCCTTCATTAAACTTGTACATGTATGGTGATGATATATGTTGTACAGAAAGCCCAACCTATTGTCAAACGCTTAGTGGCAGGCATGGCGGAGGGGTGGAGGAGGAGAGAGATCAACAAGGCCTGTTTATGAGAATTGGGGATACAATGTACTTAAAAAGGTAGAATGGGGGCACTGGGGAAATCTGCACGCTGTGAGTGACTGAGCATGACTGGGAGGCAGCCAGCCCAGGGGGAATAGATTGGTGTGTTAGCTCACCAGAGGGAGAGATCATGGGTGAATTCTGCTACAAGGGATTCAGATGTGTATTTCAGTCAGCCTGCAGCAGGATGCTGATGATCATGTTGACAGGCCTGTCAGGTAATCTGCTGTCACTGTCAAGGTTTATGGGTGGGTCCACCAGGCTGTAAGATGGCACACAGCTTTGTGAAGATCATTATTTGCAGGGTAGAGGCAATGGCCAATGCCATGGCACAAGTTGTGTACCCACTTGCAATACAAGATCTGGTGGATCTTTCCATTGCTTTATAACTGCCAACCATCTGAGAGCACAGACTGAGGTTATGAGATTCATGCTTGGTACCACGTACGTTCAGATTGTGGCCGTCCTGGCTGTAGCTTTTTTTTTTAAAGTCAGCCATGGGATGTGGGCTTGGCGAGCTGGCCAGCACATTATATTGCCTGTCCCTAGTTGTCTTTGAGAGGTGGTGATGTACTTAAAGTACTTAAAGGAGTTTTAAAACTCTTATGACAGTCCAGAAATCTGTCATTCAACAGGTTACTAGGATTATGGAGACACCAGCCCAGGGTAATAGCAATGACTCTGTGCAGTATGATTCTGCTGCCCTCTCTGACAGTATTCATAGTCCCACCATTGTCTCCCCATCATGGATTTTACTGATGCCTTTCAACCAACCGGTCCAAATCGCTGCAAACTCTGCTGAGGTGACACAGTCAGGAGCTACTTGACCAACAGCTGCTCAGATGTTCCCCTGTCAGGCCATTGCAGGCTTCCACAGTCGGACAGCAAATTCCAATAGCTCTGCAGCAGCTGCTGGACTGGATCACTGGGAAAAACAGAGGTACAAAGGACTAGGGAAATATGCAAGAATGAACAGTTTAGTTTTGAATATGTTATTCAAGGTATTGTTGGATAAAATTATTGTGGAATCTGTTTTAGTTGGTGGTTTTTATTTGCAGATTTTTGTCAAGAGAATGCTTGTTGGTCCATAGCAAAGGCATTACAGACCAGCACATCACATACTTTATCATAAGGGTATGAAGTCCAGTGATTCAAAACAAGTTTGTTTTCTATATCTTAAGTTTGAGGGGATGTTTCAACGTGAGCTTGCAATGAAACCCACAATTTCTTTTTTGCCTCTTTCAGCAGCTCTCTTCTGATATATATTGAAAGAAGGAATATGGTTTGTAGACGCTGGTAAACCGGTACCATCCTGCTGGTTTCCTCTGGGTGTTGCATCTCCCTGTGCATTTCTTTCACTTTCTTGATATTGTTTCTAATCTACCTCAATTATAAGGATGTATAAGGAAATGGTCATAGCTTACCCCATGGAATAGACCTTCTGACAGATGCATGGAAAATACTTCATTACCTGTAACAGATGAAGGGGAACTTGTAGGATCCTTTCGTAATAGCACAATTCAAAAAATGGCTTTCTAATTACTTCAGTCAAAACTAATGACCTGAACTTTCACTCTGTGCTGTGGATCCTACCTTCCTTGATATTATTTTTAATCTGGTGCCAAGATTAATCTGAGATCTATAGCAACAGTAACTTTATGAAGAAGGTAAAGTAACCAATTGCATTTACAAATTCTTCCAGACAGTGAATGAACTGTTAAACAACCAAATTATCCCATGCTTTGAATATTACTTCACGGAAAATAAAATAAAGAATGGGTCATACGCATGGGATTAATGAAGGATCATAAACAAGGTAAATCTTGAATTCCTTTAATATTTTTTACTGGTGGAACAATTTCACGTTCAAACTATGTAAAATTATATAAAAATAAACAATATCAAATTGATTTCAATCTGCATGGACTTCAATAGTGCACTCTATGGAAGGGTAAAACATCAATGACAGTGTTTTCTTCAATTTAAATGTTTAATTGCGCATATGCAGACCTCTAAAGCTGCATCCAGTTTCACAGGAATTAGATGGTGAATACCAAAAGTTTTGTCATTACCATTACAAAATATCTTGTTTCAGAAAAGTTTACGTTCACGAAGTGTGAACTCAAATACATCTTGGTTTAAAAATCAAGCAGCTAACTTATCCCTGTATTTGAATAGGTGCAACACTGATATATTTGACATATGCCTTAAATTCTAGCCCACTGGGATCACTCTGTTTTGCTCCAGGAAGATATCGGAATTTCAAAGCATTTAAGTTTGAGCTTGCACTGTGCCATCATCATGCTATGGTTATAGCACTCAGACCCCTATAAGTTACAACCGTATGTCTGGATAATATGTAGTTCACAATCTGCAGTTTCGATGTCAAGGCTAAGAATGATTATGTAACCACTAAAGATGTCAAGCAAAGGGGATTAGGACAGTTAATCTATGGTTACAACGTATTTGTCATGAACACATATGACAAATATAAATTGAGCAATGAAAATTTGCTGACTTCTTGAGCAGTGAATGAATATTCGAAAGAGGATTATATCAATTTGAAGATTTGGAAATCTATGGCAAAATCTATTAAATCTGTCTGGAGGTCTCTAAGCTACTTAGTAGTACTTCTATTATAAATCACAGCACAATCCAAACCATTTGACTAGGCATCATTTTAATGGAACTTCTACTTAGGTCGGGACACATTTGTGTACATTGCTTTGGATGATATGAATATTTTTGATTTCTGCTAGTCTTTTGTTGGTTCCGTTCTCAGGCAATAGATCAATCACTCAATTTATAGTTATGGGTGTGTGAAACAATCACAGCAAAGAAAGCCTTCAGAATGAATCAAGGTAGCGTGGGAAAGTTAAGCTATTTATATACTGATATCCACAGGATATGGGTATCACTGGCCCATCTACTGCCCACCCCTCAAGCCCTTGAAATGTTGGAGGTAACTTGAATCACAGCAGTCTGTATAATCCCACAGTGCTGTTAGATAGGGAGTTCTAGTATTTTAATCCAACAATGAGGAACAAAACTTCAGCTGTAATTCCGGGCAGTCTGTATCCTGGAAGGTAACTTATGGGTGGTGGTTTTATTCCACTAGCCCACTGCCCTGGCCTTCCAGTTACCCATCTAGTTGGTAACAGCCAGAGGTTTGGTAGTTTGGTCAAAGAAAATATGCAAATGCTGTACTACATCTTGTAGATGTGACACATTCCAGCCTTTGGAGGAGGAACTATGCATTTAAGGTTGCAAAAAACATGACATAAATAAAGGTTGAGATGATCGACCTCATGAAACTACAAATCTTCCTTCAGACGTGCAGCATTCAAGTAGGGAGACCTGGACCATTATTAAAAATCCAGCTATGGCCTCTGCAAAGCCATTAGGGAGGCCAAGAGGCAGTACAGGACCAAGTTAGAGGCCCAGACCTACCAAACAGACTCCTGCTGTCCATGGCGAGACCTAAACGACATTACGGGATACAAAGTGAAACAGTGCAAGGTAGCGGACAATGACACATCCCTCACTGACATGCTCAATGCTTTCTATGCTCGGTTTGAGCAGAATACCCTCGGCACGGCAACGCCTGCCCTGACAGCCCCAGACACACCTGTTCCCACTGTCACCACTTCAGAATTTAGATCAGTCTTCCCGGGAGTCAACCCAAGGAAAGTGATGGGCCCAGGTGCATAACGGCCTGGTAAAAATGCTCTGCTCAGGACCGTAAGAAACTACAGAAGGTGGTGTGCACAGCCCAGACCATCACTGAAGCCAACCTTTCATCCATGGGCCCTATTTACGTGGCTCGCAGCCGCGGAAAGGCAGCTAACATCATCAAAGACCCATTGCACCTGGTAATGATCTCCTACAACCTCTTCCATCAGGCAGAAGATACAGAAGCGTGAACACATGCATGAGCAGGTTCAGGAACAGCTTCTTTCCGGCCATTATCAGACTGTTGAATGGACCCTAGTCTCAAATAATGTAACCAGCAATGTAACCTGTATGCCTCCAAGTCTTTTTGATCTGTACATCCTTTGCTTGCTGTGATCCGCCTGTACCACTCGTAAACAAAGCTGTTCACTGTATTTCGGTACACATGACAACAAAATCAAAATCAACAATCCAAATCAAATCAGCCAGGTATTCCATCAGTTTATACAATATTTGCCCCTTGATTCCCATTGATTTATTAGGGCTCCATGTACTAGGAATGCAAGTTGTCTGTTTTTGATATTTAGCTCCAATATAAAGTGAACAAAAGAAACGACAAATCCTTCAGCAATGTTCTAAATTGAATGTCTTTTTCAAGAAGAAATCACCTGTTACTGCAACTCAATAAAGCCAACTACATCAGGTTCAAAAGAAGCAATTTCACATTGACTTTATAATTTAATACAAAGCTTTCATTCAAGATAAATTAATGACTTTTGATGCTTTTACACAAAAGTGATAATTTCAAATAAATTCACAGAACTGTTACATCACTGAAGGAGACCATTTGGACCGATGTGACTGCATTGGTGCAAGGAGCACGTTACTTAGCTCCATTCCCCTGTCTTCTTTCCTGACTTAAATCAATACTTCAAAACAACAATATTTAAAACCTGAGATAATCAGTGGTAGACTTTGGGAGGGTTTTCAGAATTCCATGCAAAAACATTGGGTTACAGTCGCTTATGACAGTTAATTGATGAAGCAGTTAATTACTTACCCTAAAATAATTTCTGTAATGTTGTGCATTTGCGGCATACTCTAGAACTAGCAAAGAACAGAGGGGTTTTGGTTGATTCTGAATAAAGAGTTGTTTTGACCTTTCTAAGGGATGTTTAACAACATTCTTTTAAAATCAATATTCTAATCTTTGAACACAAAGGTCTTAGAGAATATAAAGATGGATAAATCTCTGGGATCTGATCTAGTGTATCCCAGAACCTTGTGGGAAGTAAGGGAGGGAATTGCAAGACCCCTTACAGAAATTTTTGCATCATCTATGACGATGGGTGAGGTGTTTGATGACTGGAGGGTGGTTAATGTTGCACCTTTGTTTAAGAAATGTTATAAGGAGAAACTGGGGAACTACAGACCTACAACTTTGACTTCAGTTGTGGGTCAATTGTTGACAGTGATTATAAAAGATAGAATTTATGGCCATTTAGAGAGGCAAAAATTTATTAGGGATAATCAGCAAAGTTTTGTGTGAGCAAAATCATGTCTCACAAACTTGATTGAGTTTTTTGAGGAAGTTACCAAAAAGATTGATAGACCCATCCTTTTTGAACAGGTCTTTTCTATCCCAAAAGACATTCCAATTGTCCAAAAACCTGAACAATATGCCAGCTCTTCAGACATTGATTTATCTCCTTTATCCATTTGTTCCTTTCCTTGTTTGAGTTTGGCGTTGGGAGTAAACCAGAAATTACTACTTTCAACTTTCCATTTCTTAATCTTCTACCTAACCTCTTAACTTCACTCTGTACTGTTTTAATCTTTTCCCTAAAAATATCATTCCTATCAATGTGTACAATAATTTCTGGCTTCTCAATCTCACCTTTAACAATATTCTTGAAACATTTGGAGATGTCCTTAAACCTAGCACCAGGAAAGCAACAAACCATCCTAAATTTACACTCACTAAGACAGAATCTCCTGTCTATGCCCCTGACAAGAAAGTTCCCTATAACAGTAATTCTGTTCAATCTTGTCAAACGCTGCCTAATATAAGAATCATTCCAAGTGTCCAATAACCTCAACTTGAAAGAGACCAATATTTTAGCAGGAAGATTTGCTCATTCCATTAAGGGAGACTTTATTCTGATAGAGAGGGGGAGTGGAGCAATTCTAAGTAGCAGTATAAACCGAAGGATTGATGGTGCAGATTCTGAAAGTGAGGAGAGCATGCCAATTAGAAAGGAAGAAAAAAAAGAGAGGCAGAGTGTATAGTAACTCTGAAGAATTAAATTGCATTTATTTCAATGCAAGAGGTCTTACAGGTAAGGCTGATGAACTCAGGGCATGTTTAAGAACATGGGATTGGGATGTCATAGCTATTATAGAAACTTGGCTGAGAGATGGACAAGACTGGCAGCTTGATGTTCTGGGTTTTGGGTGTTATAGGAAGGATAGAAAAGGAGGCAAGAAAGGGGGAGGAGTGGCGTTTTTGATGCAGGAATATATTACTGTTGTAACTAGGAAAGATATTTCTAAAAATCGTCCAGTGAAAATATATGGGTAGAAATTACAAATAAGAAAGTAAAGATCACTTTGAAAGATCACTATAGATCCCCCAACAGTAAGAGGGAAATTGAGAAATGAATATGCAGGGACATCTCAGATATATGTAAGCATAATAAGATTATAATAATGGGGGATTTAATTTTCCAAACATTGATTGGGGCTACAATAGTGTTAAAGGTTTGGATGGTGAAGAATTTGTCAATTGTATTAAAAAAATTCTTCATCAATTTGTAAATGCTTCTAATAGAGAAGGAGCAAGGACCTTCTTTTGTGAAATTAGGCAGGGCATATGATTGAAGTAAAAGTGGTGGAATTCTTTGGGTCTGGTGATCATAATTCCATTAGTTTGAAAATGTTTATGGAAAAGGATAAGCCTTCCATAAAAGGCAAAGTTTTTAACTGGAGTAAGGCAAATTTTAATGGCATGAGACAAGAACATTCAAAAGTTGATTGCAGTAGATTGTTCACAGGTAAAAGGACATCTGACAAGTGGGAGGCATTCAAGAGTGTGATGACAAGCGTTCAGAGGCGTTTTGTTCCTGTTAGAGTGAAGGGTAAGGCTGGTAACAGTAGGAACAGTGGATGAATAAAGATATTGAGGTTTTAGTCAAGGATAAAAGGGAATCTTACTTTAGATATAGACAGCTTGGTTCAATTGAATCTGTTAATCAATATAAAGAGTGTAGGGACGTTGTAAGAGAGAAATAAGGAATGCAGAGAGGGGATATGAGACAGCATTGGCAGATAAGTAAAAGATAATCCAAAAATATTCCATAATTACATTAAGAGTAAGAGCATAACTAGGCAGAAGATAGGGCCTCTTAATGGTCAAGAAGGTCATCTTTGTGTTGAACCCCTGGAGATGGGAGAGATACTAAATGAATAATTCATGTCCGTTTTTACTGTGGAGAAAGAAATGGAGTTTAGAGAATGCAGAGAAATAAACTTTGTTTTAAAAACAATTCACATTACAGAAGAGGAGGTTCAGGAGGTCTTACAAAATACAAAGGTGGATAAATCTCCAGGACATGATCTAATGTATCCCGGAACGTTGTGGGATGTCAGGGAAGACATTACAAGAACCCTTGCAGAAATACTTGCATCATCTATAACTATGGGTGAGGTGCCTGATAACTGGAGGGTGGCTAACGTTGTACCTTTGTTTAAGAAAGGTTGTAAGGAAAAACCGCGGAAACTACAGACCTATGAGCCTGATTTCGGTTGTGGGTAAATTGTTGGAGGTGGTTGTAAAAGGTAGGATTTATGGACATGTAGAGAGGACAAAAAAATGATTAGGGATAGTCAGCATGGTTTTGTGCGAGGAAAATCATGTCTCACAAACTTTATTGAGTTTTTAGAGGAAGTTACCAAAAGGATTGATGATGGCAGAGCAGTAGACGTTGATTTGGATTTTAGTAAAGCCTTTGACCAAGGTTCCACATGGTAGACTAATTAGTAAAGTTATGTCACATGGGATTCTTGGTGAGCTTGCCATTTGGATACATAATTGGCGTAATAGTAGGAGACAGTAATGGTGGAGGGTTGCTTTTCAGACTGAAGGTCTGTGACCAGCAGTGTTCCACGGGGATCCCATTCTGGGTCCTCTTTTGTTTGTCATTTATGTTAATGATTTGGATGAGAATGTAGAAGGCATGGTTAGTAAGTTTGCAGACAATGCCAAAATTGGTGGCATAGTAGACAGTGAAGAAGGTTTTCTAAGATTACAGAGAGATATTGATCAAATGGGTCAATGGGCTGAAAAATGGCAGACGGTGTTCAATCTGGCTAAATGTGAGGTCTTGCATTTTAGTACAATAGACAAAGATAGGGCTTATACAATTAATGGGTAGGGCCTTGGGTAGTGTTGTAGAAATGATGGACCTAGGGATGCAGGTACATAATTCTTTGAAGTTTGTGCCACATATAGACAGGGTGGTTAAAAAGGCAGTTGGCATGCTTTCCTTCATTGCACATTTCTTTGAGTATAGGAGTTGGGACGTCACGTTAAGGTTGTACAGGTCATTGGTGAGGCCTCTTCTGGAATATTGTGTCCAGTTCTGGTTGCCCAGTCATAAGAAGGATATTATTAAGCTGGAGAGGGTTCTGAAAAGATTTACCTGGATGTTGCTGGGCATGGAAGGTTTGAGTTATAAAGAAAGGCTGGATAGGCTGGGACATTTTTTCACTGGAGTGTAGGAGGTTCAGAGGTGACCTTATAGATGTTTATAAAATAATGAGGAGTATAGATAGAGTTAATAGTAATTGACTTTTCCCTAGGAGGGGGGATTTCAAGACTTGGGGTCACATTTTTAAGGCGAGGGGAGAGGGATTTAAAAAAGACATAAGAGGCAATTTTTTTACACTGAGGGTGGTTCGCGTATGAAATGAACTTCCTAACAAAGTGGTGGATACAGGTACAATTACAACATTTAAAAGACATTTGGATAAGCACATGAATAGGAAAGGTTTAGACCGATATGGGCCAGGAGCAGGCAGGTGGGGCTAGTTTAGTTTAGGATTATGTTTGGCATGGACTAATTTGGACTAGTTGGACTGAAGGGTCTATTTCCATGCTGTGTGATTCTATGACTCTAAGTAACTGATGGTCTTTATCAAGTTTAATGTTCAGCAGAACAATGCTACATGACCTTTTGTTATGAGGTTAGAAATGACATTTCTGGCACATAGCAACTGCATGTTTTTTGAGGTTGATCCAACCGTGGCTTCAGAATGAGAGCCACCATTGGAAATTCAGTTGCATCACATTGCCATTTTGTGTTTTTTTCCCTCTGCCTAAGGTACCAGGCTCATATTAGTACAAACGTGCTATACCATTTAGCACAGACACAAAGCCAGGAAGCTTGCCATCTCATTTCTACTCTATTTGGAGCTGTCTTCCTCCTGGATGAGAGACAGTCAAGTATTATGGAAGATGAAAAGGATAGCACAACTATTACTGTTGGAGCAGTTGGGAAGGTGACCTGAGCAAGTAAGTAGGCCCTGCAGAGGGCTTACAGGGCAAATGTTGTTGCAGGCTCATGATGGGTAAGGGTGAGTGGGGAAGATGTTGCAACAGTGGCAGAGCTTGAGTCTTGGTAGGAGGTGAGTGCAGGAGCAGAGACAGAGTAAGAGTGAGGTATCAGGGAGAAGCTGGTGGAGTTACACTGACCAAGTGAAAAAGGACATTGACCTTCTTCCTATAGTGCTGGGTATTACTACAGATACTGAGAGTACGCTAACATCTGACAGACTGGCATGGTCTGCTGTCATGGCTTTCCTGTTCATCTGTGGGAAGAGGAAGGATGACCCTTGCACCATCCTGCCCAGCAAGAACTCCAGGTCCATGCCAGCATAGCAGAGTACTAATTTCTCCCTGTCTGCCATGTCCAGGCAAATGCCAGGAACTGGGTAGGGCATCTCCACACTGACAGTACTTGGCACAAGTGCACAGTAGCCTTTTAAATATGTCATCTACACCAGGAATGCCAGATCTCTGGAAAGTGGTGAGTTGCTCTGGGAGCTGTGCATGGTGGGATTGGGTGGAAACAGACACGATACTCACTTTAAGAGCTGAAATCCCCACCAATTAATGCAGCAATATTTGTAAGACACATGGAGAAAACTTACTCAGCCTTTCAATGAGAATCACTGCAACAAACTCAACAAACTTGTGCTGATCCAAAAAACCTATAAAACTCAACTCTATTTCCAATCAATATGTAAAGTAACACAACGTGTCACTGTGAGTAATCCAAAAATATATCTCATTTTCTAACCAGTTTGTGATGAATTGATGTTTTGTTTCCTACAAGTTCTGATGCAGGCCACTGTTGCTGCCTGCAATCAGTCAGTTTCCTCAAAAATAAATAGAACTGCGTCAGTGAGCTATTTATGAGGTTTACAAATCACACCCTAGAGAAAAAGGTGACATGTAAATGTGTGCTTTGAGACTCAGAGTGTGAACTATTTGGGCAGTTACAATTCATAACTGCAACCCAAGATCTACATCTGACAGCAAACTGCCACCCACATGACTAACACTCTTGTTACACTAGGATTTATAGGCTGCATTTGTGCTCATAAAGGTGGTTCTTGTTATAAAAATTCCATCACAAAAGTACTGCTGAATTCAAAGCACCTTGACTGATCCCTACTCAGGATGATGATATGACCATAAGGCAGAGCAGCAGAAGTTGGCCATCGATCCTGCTCCACTATTCAATGAGATCGTGGTTGACCTGAGAATCCTGAACTCTATTCTTTTCTCCACAACCCTCGATTCCCTTACTGATTAAATATTTGTCCATCTCAGCATTGAGTGTACTTAATGATCAATCCTCGGCAGACTTCTACAGTAAATTCCAGCGATTCATTATCACCTGAAGGAAGAGGTTCTTCCTCATCTCTATCCGAACTGGATAACCCTCTATTTTGATACTTTGTCCTATGTTCCTCGACTCTTCCACAAGGGAAAACAAACATTCTGTGTCTAACCTATTAAGTGCCCTAAGAACTTTAAGTTTCAGTAAGGTCCTCTCTCATTCTTCCAACCTCTGTCGAGTAAAACTCCAACCTACTCAACTTCTCTTTCTAAGAGAATTCCGCTACACCCAGAATCACCCTAGTGAACCTCCTCTAATGCCATTATGTCTCTCCTTAGATAAGGGGACCAAAACCTGTTCATGGTTACCAGGTATGGTCTAATAGACATCATGTATAGTTTTAGCAAGACTTCTTTTTTTTTCTTATTTATTCATTTTGTGGGATGTGGGCGTCGCTGGTTACTCCGGCATTTATTGTTCGTCCCTAGTTGTCCTTGGGAAGATGGTGGTGAACTGTCTTCTTGAGCCGCTGCATTCCACCTGCTGTGGGTTGACCCACAATGCCATTCGGGAGGGAATTCCAGGATTTTAACCCAGTAACAGTCAAGGAATGATGATATGATATATTTCCAAGTCAGGGTGGTGAGTGTGAGGCGAATGTGAATGCATTGGTGTTCCCATATATCTGCTGCCGTTGTCCTTCTAAATGGAAGAAATTGTGGGTTTGGAAGGTGCTGTCTGAGCATCTTTGATGAATTTCTGTAGTGCACTTTGTAGATAGTACACACTGCTACTACTGAGCATTGGTGGTAGATGGCACGGACGCTTGTGGATGTAGTGCCAATCAAGCAGGTTACTTTGTCCTGGATGGTATCAAGCTTCTTGAGTGTTGTTGGGGCTGCACTCATCCAGGCAAGTGGGGAGTATTCCACCACACTCCTGACTTGTGCCTTGTCGAAGGTGGACAGGCTTTCGGGAGTCAGGAGATGAGTTACTTGCTGCAGTATTCCTTGCTTCTGACCTGCTCTTGTCGCCACTGCATTTATGTGATGAGTACAGTTGAGTTTCTGATAATTGATAACTCCCAGGATGTTGTTAGCGGGGGATTCAGTGATGGTATCACCATTGAATGTCAAGGGGCGGTGGTTAGATTGTCTCTTATCGGTGATGGTCATAACCTGGCATTTGTGTGGCGCGAATGTCACTTGCCACTTGTCAGCCCAAGCCTGGATATTGTCCAGATTATGTTGCATTCGAACACGGCTGCTTCTGAGGAGTCATGAATGGTGCTGAACATTATGCAATCATTGGTGATCATCCCTGTTTCTGACCTTATGATGGAGGGGACGTAATTGAAGTAGCAGCTGAAGGTGGTTGAGTCTAGGACACGACCCTGAGGAACTCCTGCAGAGATGTCATGGAGCTGAGATGACTGACCTCCAACCACAACTATCTTCCTCTGTGTCAAGTATGACTCTAATCACCAGAGGATTTAAGGAGACTTTTAAGGATTTCTGAGGAAGGTTCACTCAACCTGAAACTTTAACTCTGATTTTTCTCCAGAGATACTGCCAGACCTGCTGAGTTTTTCCAGCAATTTCTGTTATTGTTTCCGATTTACTGCATCCACGGGTCTTTCAGTTTTTACTCCCTATTTTGACACTCATTTTCACTTTAACTAAAGGCCGGTATTCCATTTGCCTTCCCTATTACCTGTTGAATTTACATGCTGGCTTTTTGTGATTTATGCACAAGGGCTCCCAAATCCCACTATGTTATAGCTCTTGGTAATCTGCTTCCATTTAAGAAACATTCAGCTTCAGTATTCTTCCTGCTAAACTGTATAACCTCACAATTTCCCAAATAATATTCCTTCTGGCAATAGGGGTCAATGTCACAGAGAATCTCCAGGAGGCGAAGAGCTGGCAAGCCTCGTTCTTTGCCTTGGAGGCCTCCAAAATAATCTTTCAGTCCAGGGTCCACCTTGATTACTTATTTCTCAGTTCCACCCAAATAACTTCACTGGATGTACTTTCTGGAATATCCTCCCCAAGTACATCTGTAATGTTATCTCTAAACAAAAATGCCACTTCCCCTCCTCTCTTGCCTGCCTTTCTATCCTTCCTATAGCATCTATATCCTGGAATATTAAGCTGCCAGTTCTGTCCATCCTTGAGCCACGTTTCTGTAATAGCTATGATATCCCAAGCCCATGTTTCCAACCATGCCTTGAATTCAACTGCCTTATCTGTCAGGCTTCTTGCATTGAAATAAATGCAGTTTAATTTATCTGTCCTGTTTTGTTCTCTGCTTTGCTCCTGCCTGCCTTGACCATTAGACTTGCTCCTTTTCCAACTAGCCTCAGCCTGACCATTTTTCTCATTATCTCTCTGGTGCTCCCCCTCACCCTTACTAATTTAAACCCTCCCAAGTGGCTCTAGCAAATATCCCAACCAGTACATTAGTCCCTTTCCAATTCCGGTGCAATCTGCCCTTCTTGTACCGGGCACTTCTACCCCAGAAGAGATACCAATGATCCAAAAATTTGTATCCTCCTCCCTGACACCAGCTACTCAGCCATGCATTCATCTGCTCTATCCTCCAATTCCTACCCTCACTAGCTCGTGGCACCAGGAGTAATCCCAGATATACTACCCTTGAGGACCTACTTTCTAACCTCCTGCTTAATTTCCTATATTCACTCCTCAGAACCTCATCCTTTTCTCTTCCTATGTCATTGGTTACATTGTGTACAACAACCTTCTGCTGGTCTCTGTTCCCTTTGAGAATATTCTGCACCATCTCTGAGACATCCTTGATCCTGGCTCCAGGGAAGCAACGCACCATTCTGATATCTTGTTGCCGGCTGCAGAAATGTTTGTCTATGCCTCTGACTAGACAGTCCCCTATGACAATCAATTACATGGAACCTGACTTAGCCCTTGTAACAGTAGAGGCAGTCTTGGTACCAGAAACTTGGCTGTCAGGGTTATATTCCTCTGAGAGTTCATCATCGCCTACATTTTCCAAAACAGCATACTTATTTGAGATGGGGATAGCCACAAGGAGACCCCTGCACTACCTGCCTACCCCTCCTAACTTTCAAAGAGGTAACTCATCTACTCACATGTATCTGCAGTTTTTCTACCTTCCTGAATCTGCCAAATATTGGACCTCTACAGCCTGTAAATTCCTCACTGCTTCCAACTGTCACTCCAGCTGATCAATGTGATACAATAGGATTCCCAACCAAATGCACTTCTTGCAGACGTAATTATCAGTAGCATGGAAACTCTCCTTAATCTCCCACATCCAGCAAGAAGAGCACATCACTCTACTCAAGGCCATCTTTGGACCTTAACAACTCAGAAAATAGCATAATCTTACTGCTCAAAAAACACTGCTTTAGGGTAACTTGGTACCTATGCTTTGT
Source organism: Ginglymostoma cirratum (assembly GCA_024137785.1). NCBI lineage: Eukaryota > Metazoa > Chordata > Chondrichthyes > Orectolobiformes > Ginglymostomatidae > Ginglymostoma > Ginglymostoma cirratum. Next base: position 16,246,348 of record JAHRHZ010000078.1, on the reverse strand, counting down.
ATTTTTAAAAAAAGTTTAATCAAGAGACAGATCTCAATAAAACATAAAAAATTCACCCTACTCACTATTGTCGAATTACAAGAAAAAAAAGATTAGGGTTAAACTTAAAAAAATCACTCAGCTGTTTCTGTAGTTGTGAACAGCTCCCAAGTCAGTGGTGAATTTCACTGTTTATTTTTCTTAGAAGGAATTCTGATGTCTAGAATTGCCTGAAAATACACAGCAGAGGCAGTCACTTCTTTGTTTTTTATTTGTTGCCTGTCCCTAGCTGCCCTTGAGAAGGTGGTGGTGATGAGCTGGCTTCTTGAACTGCTGCAGGCCATGTGCTGTAGGTAGAACAAAATGCTATTTGGGAGGGAATTCCAGGATTTTAATCCAGTGACAATGAGGGAATGGCGATATATTTCCAAGTCAGGATGGTGAGTGACTTTAAGGGGAAATTGCAGGAGGTAGTGCTCAGTTCTGCTGACTTTGTCCTTCCAAATGGAAATGGCCATGAACTTGGGAGATGTTGTCTGAGCAGCTTTGGTGAATTTCTGCAGTGCATCTTGTGGATAGTACACATTGCTGCTACCAAGCTGAGTGGATGTTCATGGATGTGGTGTCAACCAAGCTGGCTGCTTTGTCTTGGATGGTGTCGAGATTCTTGAGTATTGTTGGAGCTGCACCCATCCAGGCAAGTGGGAGCATTCCATCACATTCCTGACTTGTGCCTTGTAGATGGTGGACAGACTTTAGGGAATCAGGAGGTAAGTTACTCATAACAGTATTCCCAGCCTCTGACCTGCTGTTGTAGCCACTGTTTGTATATGGTGAGTCGAATTGAGTTTCTGGTCAATGTCTTCCATTTGAAGAAGACAGCTCACTGATCAGGACAGCACTCTGCAAGGACTGCTCTCTGATTCTGGGTATTTTTGATGTACTCTATTTTTGGGGCTGTCTATCTTTGCTGTGTCATCACTCGATGCTGTGTCAAGTGCTTGTTTGAATTCATTTCGTCAATGAGCATGGGACAACTATTCAGACATCAGAATAATAGTTGACCACTTGCCCATCTTCATTGTAAGGTTAGTTTTCATTTTCCTCAAGGAAAACACTTCCATTATTCCTAAACAACTGGGAATATAATGCTGAAGTAGCCTGGCAGTTTTTGTAACTAGTCTTTGGTTCTTGTTTAAGTAATTGTTTTGTTTGGGGAAAGAAATGCAACTGATACATCAGTGATTCCATGAGGCTTTTTTGCTACATGGGAAATAACAAAATTTCAGTTTAAAAAGATCCTAATTTACAAACTTTTGACCTTCTTTTATTCCTGCTTGCATTTTCCAATGTTTTTCCTATTTTACACTTAACTGTTTCCAACCTCATTGTGGCATTGATCATGGACACTGTCAATAGACATCCAGCACAACAGTGAAAAAGCAAAGGCTGAACCATTTGCTGCTATCTATAGCCGGAAGTGCTGAGTGGGTGATCCATCTTGGCTTCTTCCACAGATGACAGTCTTCAATCAATTTGATTCAGTTCATTAGCTATCAAGATTTGAAATCAAGAAAAGGCTGAAAGCATTGGATAATGCAAAGGCTAGGGCCCTGACGACATTTCAGCGATAAAGGTGAAGACTTGTGCTCCAGATCTATGCATACCCCTAGCATGCATCTACCTGACCCAAGCGTCTACCTGACAATGTAAAAAGTAGAACAAGTGATGGAACACACAGGTGTGGCCATGTTCGTATGTCCAACAAGAGAAAGGATACAGCTTTCACCAGCATGATAGAGGACTTTACAGGCTGGTGGGCATTACAGTGGCTGGGTGCATTATCACCCTACCAATGTTATTTTGATTTAGTAAGTTTGCATTCTTTCTACAGGTTTCCTTTAACCATTAGTTTGTTCTTTTGTTACAGTGCTCCATCAGTGGTTGTTTAACCCATTTTTGTTTTTCTTAAAAGAGTAGAAATGGGGAGGTTCGCTGGTGATTGCACAATGTTCAACACCAGGCATGACTCCTCAGATACTAAGGTAGTCCTTGTGCATATGCAGCAAGACCTAAACAACTTCCAGGGTCAAACTGATAAGTAGTAAGTAACATCCCTGTCACACAAGTGCCAGACAATGTCCAACTCAAAACACAAGAGAACCTAACCATTGTCCCTTGATATTCAATGGCATCACCATCATGGAAACCTTCATTACCAACATCCTGAGAGTTACCAGAAACTGAAATGGAACTACCATATAAATATAGTAGCTGCAGCAGGTCAGAGGAATTCTGTGAGGGGTAACTTACCTCCTGATTCCCCAAAGCTTGCTTACCATCTACAAGTCAGGAGTGTGATAGAATATTTGCCACAACTGCAACAGCACTCATGAAGCTTGGCATAGTCCTGGACAAAGCATCCCATTGGGTTAGCTTCCTGTCATGCCTTCAATATTCACTCCCTTCACTGCTGGCAGACAATAGCAACAGTATGTACCATCTATAAAATGCACTGCAGTAACTCCTCAGAGACCCTGGAGCTATACCTATGACCTCTACCATGCTTAGGATAGGGCAGCAGATACCTGGGAACATGATCACCTGCAGGTTCCCTCCAAGTCAAACCCATCCTGACTTGAAACTGCATCAAACACTTCCACGGGGACAAAATCCTGCTACTCCATTCCTAACAGCTTCATAGATGCATCTTCACCCAAGCTCTGTACCAGTTCAAGAAGTCAGCTCATCACCAGCTTCTCCAGGGATATCAGATTAGCCATGATCTCATTGAATGTTGGAGCAGACTCAATGGGCTGAATGGCTTACATCTACTCCTGTGTCTTATGCTCTTAATCAGGGATGCAATAAATGCTAGACTTGGCAGCAACTCCCACATCTCATGAATGAATTAAAAATAAATTTGTTGTCCAATATTAGCAGTATTGCCTTCAAGGGATGATTGGTTCAGAAAGTTTATTTTCTGGAAATTAAAATTCTGATCTTTTCATGTTTTCAAACACTAGCGTTGCCTCCTCCACATCTTTATAATCTCTTCCAGTCTTGTAATGCTATACAAACTCTGCTCTGAAGGCCTCTTGCATCATTATTGGTGGCTGTACCTTTGGTTGCCTGGCTCTAATCTTTGGAATTTCTGACCAAAAGCTCTCTGGCTCGCCACCTCCCCTTTAAAATTTAGCTCCTTGACTATAAGTTTTTGTTCACCCACTCTAATATTTACCTGAGCGACTTAGTATCAAACATCTCAGGATTTTTTGGTGCATTAGGTATGCTATTTAAATGTAAGTTGCTATTGTTAATCAGTTAAAGATGCAGTCTTTTATGGTTTCCTATTTGTGCTATTTCAGTTTAAGCAATATTTGTCAATGTTAATAGCTTTATGTAAAGGAGCACTTCAGTAACACACAGAGCTTGAACTAATGCAGCTTGATTGAAACTTATTCCATCAGGGCCACCAAGTATAGATCTCAGTCAAGCCTAGTGTACAAATTGATGATGTTTTCAGCTTTCAGCCATTGCTTCTGTAAGAAAATGCACACATTATAAATAACTATACAGTAAACAAAAAGAATAGTGTTCTTAAATAATTTAGGAGATGACCCGTTTTGGCCTGCAAAACAACTTGAATCTTTGTTATCCACACCCAGCAATAGCAGAAAATCTGGAGGAGAAATAACAACAAAGGCAAAGGACTAAGCAAACCATAGCGATTACGTTCTTTCATCTTTTTGTAAGTTTCTCCAGTCATGAATGTTGGAGTGGGAGCAACAAGAATTAGTCTAGACAGAAATTCCAGTGAAAATCAATGTATCCTGTGAAACAAAAGCTAATTGGGTTCATGGTTTATCTCTGCCCACTTGCCACAGAACTGCTCGTTTCCCCTGCTTGGGCAATATGTTGACAAATTGCACACAACAGAATTTAATTATACTCTCAAACGTCACATTTCTCCATGGAAACCATACCTTTTCCAGATGTTTACAGACCATATGTAGGTTCGGTTCAGATCTCTATTTTGCTGATGATATTTGATGACAGGTACAAAAATTGTTCAACTATTTCTAAAATAATAATAGCTACTGTAATAATTAATGTCATCATATTACAGCAAAAAATCCCATGCAAAAGGCAGTTGTTTTAATTCTCTTGATAATCCATTTACCTCTTGTTCTCATCTCAACCATGATTGTTACAACATATTAACCATTTATTCATCCCATTACTGCTTGAAAAATTTGGTATTTACCCACATTATAAAAGCTTCTGCAATTCATAATATTTATATCATGCCTTTAAAGTAGAAAATGCCTCAGGGTGTTTTACACAGCACTTATAGGTAAAAGTGTGATTTAAAAATAAAAGGGGGGCATGGTGCAGGAGTTAGAAGTGGTGACTGAAAGCCAGGCGAAAATAATATTTCATTAAAGGTGGGACGAATAGTGGACAGGTGTGGAGGTTTAAGTAGGGAGCTCCGGACAAAAGAACAAAGATGACTGGAGGCTTTCATTGGTGCTAAAGCAAAGATTTGGTGGAAATACAAACAAAGCCGAAATCAAATCAGTAAAGTGTACAAACGAGATGGCTGAGGTATGACAAAGATGAGGGACTTAAACGTATTGGTGTCAGGAAATCAAAGCAGAGGCTAGTGCGATGAGTGCAGTATAGAACATGAAATGTTTTAGTAAATGAAAGTTTAAAGGGATGGTAAATGGGAGAATTTTGCCAAGATTTAAAAGTAGATTGCACACGTTAATATCTCTGATGGCATAAACTTTCCATTTATCAAGGTCAAACAGTCCACTGATTTAAAACCATAAGTCACTTCATCTAGTCCATTCATGAAATTTCTAATTCAGCTAAATTCAAACCACTTTGGACATGTGCATTTATTTTAATAATTAATAACACAGAAAGGCAAAGTATCCCTCTGGGAACATGCTATGGCCATTTGTACTGTGCTGTCATTCATTTTATAATGTCACTGTAGTTGGTGGTCAGCATTTGTGAGTGGAGGCTCATCCCCAAAGGAAACAGTTGAAAATAATAACTGTGCATACCTAATTGGTACATCCAGTTCTTGGAGGCTTCATACTGAGTGCACATTTGATTTCAGTGACCTAGTGGTCAGAGACACATCTGTAATCCTTGCTAGTCTAATGAATGTGGCTCCATTTCCTGTGAGTTGAGGTCACATCTCTGTTCTCAAGTATTTTGGTGGTGACTATGTGTCTAATCCTTGGTAGTTTCCACTTGTATTCTCTGACACCCATCGCACATTTTATTACTTATAAATGGGCTCTGTACATGAAATTGCAGTTAATTATTTTCCTTTACTGTCACCCTAATATTATTGTGCATCTGTTCTTTGCAATAGATTTTGAATTCCCAATTGTGCACCATAATTACCTAACAGAAAGTATGCTGACAATGTGGTGAGTGAAGAAACTTCCCTTTCCCATGTTCAATGTCTTACTCTACGAGCTAGAACACTTACAAATTTCAGCCGACATGTGAACATATCTGAATTGTGGCAGGTAATGAATTTCGCAAACGAAACGTTTCAGATCAGATGTTTCTCAAAGTGAGAAGCTTCATTTCCGTGTGGGAACTGTTTCAAATCTGAACTATTTGAAATAAACAATGATCATAATGGACATACCAGAAAAGCAACATTTATTGAGTGGATGCCCCATTAAAAATGAAACATGTTGAAAGATCATAAGGATGGTTTACATTACAGTTGACGGAAATGAAACCCTGGCTCACTGGGAATAAGATTTTGTTTGTTGATAGTTATGAATTCTGTGGTTTGGAATGAAGGAAGTAATTGTCTGTTGATACCACAAGTGAACAATGACAATCTTTTATTCTTATGGACAACTTAAGTTTTACAATTGTATCCCAAATCTTTAAATAGCCTACTCTTATATTCTTATATCAGCAATGTCACATTGAAATGTGACATTATAGTCATTGCCTCGTAGAATTGATCTTTTGGAAATTCTTCACATACTTAAACCTTAAGTGCCCAGCTATTCAATCCATGAGTGTTGCCACCTTCATTTCATTTAACTGCTGGTAAGTTACCAGATTTACTCCTTATACAAGTAAAGATGAACAGCTTGTTTCAATGCTGGATTCGAGAATTATCCACACATGTGTTCTTTATCCAAATAGCCTTCTATTTTCAATGAGAAAGGTTAATACACTCTTAAAACATTATTGGCATTCTTTCCTCAATTTCTTAAATAATTTCATAAACGACTGAAGACGTGAAACTAGATTACACCAGTCAAAAGTGCTTACCTTTATTGTTAAATAAATGTTCATCAGATCTGCATCTTCTTTGAATATGATCCACGAAAAGTAGAGTAAGCTGGAAATAATAGCACTGAATATCATAAAGATTCACAGAGTTGCACGTAATACCATTCCACTGAGAATCAATTACAACTCCTAGTCCACATAAACGGCCAATGCACACTTTGGACACAATATTAGCAGCAAAATCTCACGTTCAGTTCCTGGCCTGTGTAGAAATTGTTGGTACCAGGTATGGAGCAGTAGTTCGTATGCAACTATCAGCCTCAGAGTCCAGGCTAGGAGCAGCAAGTACATGAAAGGAAATCACTTATCCTATTCGCTGGGAAGTAATCTTTGCTGATTGAAAAGCCCACCAACATTTTGTTCAGCCTCACATAAGAAGAATGGCTACTTGGCTGAGATAAGGGCAGGTATTGGAGCCAGAGCAATATATTTTTAACATGGGAAAGAAAATTGGAAAAAATACCCCAGAATGGAAAGGTCACAAGCTACAGCATATTGTGATCATAAAAAAAAAACAATTCTTGAAATATTCTTCATTGTAATATTTTACAAACACAGTTACTATGCTCTCTGCATTTGAAATGTCTGTCATGCAATTTTTCACATCAGAATCAACTGCGCTAATATACATTTTTTTTCACAAAAATAAATGGGCTTTGTTTTGGTCCGCAAGGAAGAGATCAAATGTTAACAGTACTCAAAAAGTTACACAAACTACAAGGTCACAAATATGTTGAATACTGTACCATTCCAATCAATTATGTCTTTCCTTATTGAATCTTTGAAGAGATCATTAGCTGCTGAAAGAGAAATGAAAGGTCCTCCAATGGACATAATACAGCTGCTGTAGATTTCTTCAAACTACTGCCTATTCCCTTGGTATGATTTTGTTTTGCTGTACCCAGCCACTACAGATATGAATTTACAGTCTTCTTGGGTTAAATAGTTTCTGACAAGACGCTGAAATAAGATTGTGCCACCATAAAAAGTACAAGTACAGGATGACAGCTCCTGTCAGATGGATACAAGCTGTTTTTCAATTACAAAAAGCTACAGTGCAGACTTCTCCAAAAATACATTTGATTTTCACTTACGAAATGCTATATCCCCATGTACACATAAGTCAGGGATGCATAATGACATGTGATTTTGTGAAGGACAGGGAGGGATAAAATGAAATCATTAAGCTGTTGCCTGTCTTAGACACAGTCATGAAATTTTATATTGTGACTTTCAAAGCGTCACCTATTCCCAAAGTATCAGTTCACGTTTTTTTGCCTAGTGGCAGCTGTTTTTCTATTAGCCCGTTGGGGCCTACAGTAGTATTTCTGAGTTACTCAATATCCCAAGGTTAGCATCTACAGATTAAATGTTTTTGAGATGTTCTATACAATTTGTACTTCATACAATGTATTTTGCAAAGCCCATTCCATGTATTATTCAAATACATAAAGTAAAAAGCATCTTTAACTGCCAACAAATCTTCAGATTTCGTCATCTTAGATTACTTCTCCTCTCACCAACCACATCCAGTTTCAGTTACACTTTGTGATTAGCTTCCCAAGTAACATGGCTCTGTCCCCACACAAACTCATTGTATTAGAGTTTACATTAATCCACACTGCAGAAGCACCACCAAGATACTTGAGTATGTTAAATAATCCCTGCATAGTATATCTTCGTACAAATCTTCTGTTAACTGAATGCTTTGATGCCTCTTCATTTTATTCAATTGCTGGAAATATAATTAATTAATGCCCCAAATTATGTACTTCAGTTTTAATACAGTTCTGTGGAAGTGCTGCACTGCTGTCAGTTCTACAGGTGAATTATTGAATCAACATCCCAAATTCTGGATCAAATGGGAGTGGAAGACTCATTGGCAAGAGTGAAAAGAGTTGGGGCGCTCTTGCAGTATACCAAAAATCCTAAGCAACGTCACCAATATAGACGTGTTTACTTCCTTTTAAAGGATTTTGCTATGTCAAGATTGACTGTAACAAATTCCGACATAACAATAATCACCACATTTGAAAAGTAACTTGTTGACAGTGAAGTGTTTTTGAATGCCCAGAAACAATGAAAGATACTTACATAAATTCAAAAGGACTCTTTGTTTTAGTATAAAATGGATTCCATAACACGTCAATTTTAAATTGTCATGACCGCAAAAGGAAATCACTTTGCGCTGCTATTTTTATTTGTACTTGCTGCAATTTGCTGGAAATTTAATTTAATAAGTATCAATTAGCACAATGCTAATTGAGTAGTCACTCTATATGCATCCACATATAATTTGAGGCATGTATTTAGCAAACTGAAAACTAAACAATGTAAGAACCTTAACAGTTAAATTAGTTAATATTAAAAGTAAATTTAAAATACCAACCTGTTGATACCAAAAAGCTTTGGAATTTGTAAAGCAAGTTGGTGTATACTACACCTCACAAAATAAACACTTTAACACTTTGTCTTTACCAGACATAAATTAGTTCAATTCGTATCCATGGATGAAAGTTAAACTTGCACTCAGGGTAATATTTAACATATGAACATATTAGGTTCACTAATGTCTTTTACAGGATGAAAGCTACCATTCTTACCTACCTGCTCTGGCTTACATGTGACTCCAGACTGACAGGAATGTGATTGACCCATAAGTAAAATGCTCCAACAAGCCACTCAATTAAAAGGCAATTAGGGATGGACAACGAAAACCAGAGATGGTCACATCCCTTGGCAGGATGGAAAGAAATGAGGCTATAAAATCTAGAGTGGTGCGAATTGATCACTAAACCTTACTGCTCAAGTCTATAATTATTCAACTATGTATCACATTTGAAGTGTAGCAGGAAGCAATCTATCAATTTGTTTAACAGAGAGATACCACTCAGGGTAAAACAATCAAAATTGGACTATGTTGATGCACATAGATCACGTTCTACAGGAATAGTATTTATAGAAATTACAGTGCTTTAAGTATGAAAATATTGGTAATTTCAGCAATTAAAGATTTAAAAAGAATTTTTTGATGTAAAAGTGCATGCAGAGATTTTTAAAAGTGTACGGAATCTAAGAATATTCTTCAAACTTTCTGTGATATCAGTCTATCACAAATCAGCTGTAAACACTTTAATGATCTGATACAGCCCATACTCCTTTGAAATTAATATACAGTGGATTGACAATAATTCAAACTAATTGAGACCCAGATATCTAGATAATGAGAACACACATCAATCTGTCTCAAAAGGGCAAGTCAGGAAATTTGCCAGCTTTCTGAAGCAACATTGGGAGAAAATCTGACCCAATTTTCGTTCTGGAGGAATGGGATGGAGTCAGCTTCGCCAACCCCAAATGCAGATCGGAGGTGGCCTTACAGACCGCTGAGTGCAGAGACCATCTGTTTGAAAAGGAGCTCATCCTTGTTGTTCCCTGAAATTTTAGGCCCTCTAGCACGCTAGCCTCAAAAACCAACAGGCAAATCTCTGCTTCCCCCCACTCAATCCTCATATCACCTCCATGTCCCTGTGGCAATCTATGCCAATCAATGCCCCCATCCAACATTCTCTTCCCCATCCCCTCTATGCTAACTCACCTAGAGTTCACTGTAGTTGTTCACCTCTGGAGTCATATTGAGGCAAAATGAAGTAAAGGTCTAAATATCTAAAACAGCATTCAGTATATTATGGAAAAGACCCATTCATGAAAATTCAGTCAAAACATTTAAATCCCTCAAATGTTTAATCCCTGCTCCAAACCACATGTCAAAGGAAGCCAATCCTTTAAACTGTACACAACAAGCTGGACAAATCTGATCCAGCCAGTTACTGTCCCATCAGTCTACCCTCGATCTTCAGTAAACTGATGGACAGTGAAAACAGTGCTATCAGGCAGCACCTGCTCAGTGATGCCCAGTTTGGGTTCCGCCGGGGTCACTCAGCTCCTAACTTCATTACAGCCTTGGTTCAAGCATGGACAAAAGAGCTAAGTCCCAGAGGTGAGGTGAGAATGACAGCCCTCGAATCAAGGCCATATTTGACCAGGTGTGTGAAGATGGAGCCGCAGTGAAACTGGAATCAATAGGCATCAGGGGCAACCTTTCTGCTGGTTAGTCATTCCTGGCACGTAAAAAGCTGCTTGTAGTTATTGAAAGTCAGTCATCTCAACTGCAGGACATCTCGGTAGGAGTTCCTCAGGGTAGTGTCCTCGGCTCAACCATCTTCAGCTGCTTCCTCAATGACCTTCCCTCCGTCATAAGGTCAGAAGTGGGGATGTTCACCAATGAATGCACAGCATTCAACACGGTTCACAAATTCTCAAATACTGAAGCAGTCCATGTTCAAATGCAGCAAAATCTGGACTATATCCAGACTTGAGCTGAAAAATGGCATGCGATGTTCACACCGTACAAATGCCAGGTAATGACCATTTCCAATAAGAGACAAAGTAACCATTGCCCCTTAATTTTCAATAAATTTACATCAATAAATTCCCCACTATCAACATCCTGGGAAATCACTGACCAGAAATTAAACTGGACCAGCCATATAAACACAATATCTACAAGAGCAGGTCAGAGACTAGGAATATTGCAGCGAATAATTTTCCTCCCCACTCCTCAAAGATCGTCTACCATTTACAAGGCAGAAATAAGGAAGGCAATGGAATATTCCCCACTTGTCTGAATGAGTGCAGCTCCAACAACACTCAGGATGCTTGATACCATCCAGGACAAAACAACCCTGTGGTTGTCCCCACAATCACCCCACAAATATCCACTCCATCCATCACCCAGTAGCAACAGTGTACATTATGTATAAAATGCACTGCAGAAATTCACCATTTCTTAGACATCGCCTTCCAAACCCACAACTACTACCATCTGGAAGACAGCAGATACAAACAAACATCACTGCCTGTACATTCCCTTCTAAGCCACTCATTATCCTGATGTGGAATTATATCATTGTTCCTTTAGTGTCACTGCGCCAAAATCCTGGAAATCCTTCCCTAACAGCATTATGTTTCTGCCTGTAGCACTTTAAGAAGTCAACCCACCTCCACCTTCTCAAGGGCAATTAAAGATGGTCGATAAATGCTGGCCCAGCCAGTGAGACCCATGTCCTATGTATGAACAAAAACAAAACCATTTGATCAGTCAATAAATCTAAAGATAATTGCAAGATGTGAAAAGTAGCCAAATAATATTGATAACATAATGATAACCCTTACATTAATGTCAGCTACAACTAATATAGTTAAACAAATTCCTTTTTTCGTTTCTGGCAGACTCTTTTTAATTTTTAAAGGGTTGGTGATTTAAATAACAACATAATTGCACTCCAGACAAGAACTGCTCTTCACAAACATTTTTACTGCAATTTTACTGGCACGGTTACTGAAAATATCACAAGTGTAATCTGTCAGAAATGGAGGTGGGACTTCTGAATCCGGCCCCTGGTAGGCCTACTGTCTGAACTTGTGGCAGCAGTGTCCTCATTTATATTCGTGGTTAAATCAATGGATTAAAATCAGCCATATTGTAGTGCTCTGGAAAAGTGTGGTGACTGATTGGATTTACCAATGGATTTAACTTGTTGTGCAAACATTTGCAGAGTCTTCATGTTTTGTGAAAATTTAGGCCAATATATCCCTGACCTAGTTTCTGGTTTAGTCTATCCTCTGTAAATAAAAGTATTGCATGTTCAAAAGGATGTTTATTACTATATATAAATGCACATAATACCCAGAGTATTTTACTACTGTATGCAAAATAGACTGCTAACACACAACTATTAAAAATAAACTATCCAAGTTTTTATATAAATTCAGTGGGTGGAACATAGAATAAATACAGAACAGTACAGTACTGGAACAGGCGTTCAGCCTTCCATACTTGTGCAAACAAGATGTCATTCTAAACCAATCCTATCTGCCTGCACATGGTCCATGTCCTCTATTCCATGCCAGCTGCAACATCAAAACAAACTTTCTTATCAGAATGTGTTAGATTGATTCCAATCATCAAAAAAGCAGGTAAGTAAACCTGAGAATGTTTTAAACTGATAAAAAAATTGGAACATTCTTTGGAGTTTACAATTTCTGTGTCATTTTATCTTATAATTACCTTGTCTTCGATGGCTGTGTAAAGTGGCATCACTGACATTTCGTACATCATATGAGGCATAACACAGTGTGGAACTGGAGGAACACAGCAGGCCAGGCAGCATCAGAGGAGCAGGAAAGTTGACATTTCAGGTCGGGACCCTTCAGCTATTCTGAAGAAGGGTCCCGACCTGAAACGTCAACTTTCCTGTTCTCCTGATGCTGCCTGGCCTGATGTGTTCCTCCAGTTCCACACTGTGTTATCTCTGGTTCCAGCATCTGCAGTTCTTACTGCCTCTGAGTGAATTGTAAGAGGCATGTTAGGCCAACAACAGAAAGTTCCCAAACTACGAATCCTTCCCTCAGTGTAGTCTTACACTAGTGGAATGAAATGTCAGTGTTCTACGACTACTGGACTCTTACTTTTTGGCAATATACTTACTTGCCTAGGAACATACTTATCAAGTACATTCACCAATGCCTGGAATATACCTTCACTAGCTGCAAGCTATTTCGATTTAGTACCACCTCCATATTGGCTGGAGCTTTGAGAAAGATTTGGCATGTATTTGGCAATTGGTTGGTGGTATTAACCTCAACATTTAAGAGTCTCCACATACAGAGTCCTGAGACAGTTACTCCTTCTCACATTGCCTGCATTTTTATAGCTGGGAGTCTCTGCAGAGATCAAACAATAGTTGTTAGTTACTTCCCATTTGTAAATAATTATATATGGTCTGTTTGAATTTATGCTGTGGGCTCAGAAAAAAAATCAACAATGGGAAATTCTGTCAGCATTGCACTTTACCATTCCACTTTGTATTATTTCAGGAGCTAGAGATTTGGAAGATGAGATACTTTTCTGGCTGTTCATTTCAATGAATAATGAAACACAAATTCATTTTTTAAACTCACTGATAAGAAGTCTGCATTCCTGGGTCCAATATGTTAGGAGACTGATAAAGTTTCTTTACTCTTCCTTAATAATGCAGTTGACCTTCTGCACTAACATGGAAAAGCTGAGAGACAGCAACTACTGTGAAATGCTGAAGGAGCTGAATTGAAGATCAAACAGATGGGAAATTTAAACAACCAAAGTGATTGTTGCTAGAGAGAGAGTCATTCATTGGTAATGAAGCGTGCTATATAAATGTAAGTCTTTTGTTTTTTCCTTTAAATTGTGTTGGGTAGGCTTATTGCTCGAACTTGTGGCAGCAGTATCCCCATTTATATTAGTGGTTAAATCAGTGGATTAAAATCACTCATGTTGTGATGCTTCGTAAAGGTGTGGGTAAATCAATAGACTTAACATGTGTAAACATGGCACATGTTCATTTTGTCAGCGAGGAGGTTACAGTGATCAGTTTGTGCCTTAGCAAAGCAAAGGCAATCAGCACCATCAACGACACAATTTGCAAAGCTCCCCTTCATGTACAATGTGAATTCAAGACAGTTGGCATAGTGGGGTACTTTTTCACTTCTTGGCATAAAGTCAGAATTGGCTTCATGGGGAGTGGATCTTCTGTCCCAAACATCCATGCATGATCTGGCTGACTTCGTGGAGTTGATTATTGAAAGGACAGTGAAGTCCAGGATAGAGGATTATCCTCATTCGCCCAGCCAGAATATGGAAAATAAGTCTGCCCCACTATTTTCATTAATTAAATACTCTAATATTAACTATCAATGTGCCACTTGGTGTTTAATTAAGGTTTAAGTTTATAACTCATACCAATTATTCAAATCATCGGAACTCATTAGCAACCTTCAGCCAGAAGAAACATTTAGCTCGTCAGTTGTGTTTATATTTAAACTCAAGACTGAAGGAATGAAATGCTTCCCTGTAAAATTGGTTTAAAGATGGGAGCCTGAGATTAGGCACATCATGACTTTTATAATCCATGTGAAATGAACAATTGGATATTTAACATTTAAGGAAATAGGTTCCCTTATTTCAGTTTAATTTCATGGTAAATTAAAATTATTAGCTTTTGTGGATTTAGTTTTGAAGCTGTCAGCACTGAAATTTACATCAAATTTTTATGCATTTACTAATCTCATTAGGAATTTCAGAGGTAATTATACTTAGCTGACAAGTGACTGACCTCTTTGTTGTTACGGATGCGTGCTAAGTACCCTACAACAGCCAAACTGACATAAGAAGGCTTGTAAATGTTCTCAGTTTATTTTCTTGTCTCTGAACAAAAATTGGGAAAAACTAATCTGAAACATATCATGCTTTTAGGAAAGATGCTGGAAGTGAGAATACTTTTCTATAGTAAGTAGCAAAACAGAGGCGATTCAGTCCTTTAAAAGAAACAATAAATCATAATTTGAAGTAGAGGGAGGGCCATTGGCAGAGAGCAAGGCTGTGAGAACAACTTCAGATGGATCTAGTTTAAAATCAACATTGGCATGAAGGGCTGAATGACCTTCTCTGTGTTATGAATTCCTTTGGATTTATAGCACTCACAATTATTCTGCAAATAGCTGCTTGGAATTGCACAGAAATGCCATAAGCACATGCAAAAGGAGTAAATGCAAATTTTAATTGAATCCTTTAGATGTATTTAGTCTTTTGAGTAGCTCAAGCTATTCATCTGACAAGCCCTTTAATTACCAAATTCAAGATACTTAACTCAAGGGAGTATATCCTCGTTACTTGACAGAAGGTCAGCATTACTTCCATCAGGAATTTTACTTTTTTTCATCTTGGCCATGCCATAGAACCCCTACAATGTGGAAACAGGCCATTCAGCTCAAAGGATCCACACCAACCAAGCCTCCGAAGAGCATCCCACCCAGACCCATCCCACCCAGACCCATCCCCTTACCCTATCCCTGTAATCCTGCATTTCCCATGGCTAATACACCTAGCTTGCACATCCCCGATCACTATGGGGAATTTAGCATGGCCAATTCATCTAACATCATGTCTTTGGACTGTGGAGGGAATCTGGAGCACCTGGCAGAAGCCCATGCAGACATGGGGAGAATGTGCAAACTCCACACAGATAAACCCGGATCCTTCGTGCTGTGAGGCAGCAGTACTAACCGCTGAGCCACCGTGTCACCCCCATTGACCAATTTTCTGGGAGTGGTCAGCTAAATGCTGGTGAGAACCCAACAGAATGGAATATCATCATCAGCTCAATATAATTTTGCTCATAACTTGGAAGAATGAGAGACCAAAACATTTTCTACTGTATTATTTTTCTGAAATAACAAACAAATCATTTTTCACTTATCTTCTACACGGCAGCCCCTAACACTTAGCCAAAAATTCCTAATTCTTGGTACTTAGCAGCTACCTAGCCCTTGTACAAGCCTTATTTATAGAATCAGAGAATAGCGCACCATTGAAGGTGACTACTTAATTCCTCACATCTGTGTATTTCAACGTGATGTCAGGATTACCAGCTTACTGATGCATGCTGCATTCCCACCAATTCCACTCTCTAGTATAGTAATATGGTATACAGAAGGAACAGTACAGTGTGGTTCAGAAAGTTATTGAGACAAGTAACTACTGCAGATGGAGAATTCTAATTCTTATAAAAGACTAATAGAGATCGGAGGAAGATCTCTGCACAGCTGCCCAAGAACAAATGCACAAACAAAGGACTGCCTGGGCGTAGAACACGTGGAAGACAAAGATGCAAAATATACCAACAAAAATTGCCAGAATAAATTTTCAGCTTCTCAAGGATTTATCCAAATCTTTGTCCTGAGACAAGCAAGAAAATTAGGGCTTGCAGATTTGAATGTTATCCCTAGATGATGTTTTAAGTTAGTGGGAAAAATTAATGTTATACTGTGACTGAAGACTAAGGTTGTACTGCGTTTCTCAACAGAAACTGATGGCAGGTTTATTACATTTCAGCAGTTTATAATCAAAAATTGACATAAAAAATGGATACAAATTGGTTTGTATTGGGAACATAGATCAGACTCCCATGAATTTTGATGTGCCAGAGAGTCAAATGGTGAGCAATTTTGGGGAGAAAACCAAGTTATTAATGGTAAATGGTCACAAAGAGAGTAGATTCACAGCTGAACTGGTGCATTTGTCTGACAGGACAAAACCTTAGCCAGTGTTAATATTCAAGAGAAAAGCACTCCCAAAACAGCAACTGTTAAAAGGATGAGCTTTCTATGTTCATGCTAAAGGGCACACAGATGAAAGTAGTGTGAAAATATGGCTGAGGAAAGTTTTGAGCTTTCAACTAGGAGGACTGAATAAAGAAAAAATGTCTTCTTATCTGTGATAGAGATAAAAGGTACTGCAGTTCCTGCTCCTATGA
Organism: Ginglymostoma cirratum; assembly: GCA_024137785.1. Classification (NCBI taxonomy): domain Eukaryota; kingdom Metazoa; phylum Chordata; class Chondrichthyes; order Orectolobiformes; family Ginglymostomatidae; genus Ginglymostoma; species Ginglymostoma cirratum. The sequence continues at coordinate 16,229,609 of JAHRHZ010000078.1, read as the reverse complement.
TACTGCTTGACCTGCTGTGTTCATCCAGCCCCATGCTTGTCTTCTTATTTGTGACGTGTTCAGATCACATTTTGAAATAATGTTGTAGTGGGAGTTAGGCTGCAAAGCAGTGATATAGGAGTGATTCCTGAAGCTTTGTTCACCTTTTCGATGTCTGGGAACCAGCCCCTTTGAGGACAGCAGCAGAAAAGAAAGGTATGATCAGAGGAGAGAAGACAATTATTAAGTAAGGCAGAATACAAGCTCTGATGTTAATGATCCTGTATGAATGGGTTTCAGAGTCCTGGGGTAAGATGAAAAAAGAGATAGTCATTAAATCATTCAAAAATGTGGCATATCCAATGCATTTGATGACACAGAAGATGCTGATAGATGGAATATATGGCCATGATGACATGTTTACTGATGAATATCTCATAGACTATTTGCATGGCGAGATCACATGGAATCCAGGGGCAGCTAGTTAATTGGATACAATGTTGTCTTGAAGGTAGATGACACAGGGTGGTGGTGAAGGGTTGTTTTTCAGATAGGAGGCCTGTGACCAGTGACATGCCGCCAGGATCGGTGCTGGGTCCATTGTTTTTCATCATTGATATAAATGATTTGGACGTGAATTGAGGAAGTATGGTTACTAAGTTTGCAGATGACATCAAAATTGACTGTGTAGTGGACAGTGAAGAAGGTTGTCTAAGAGTACCTTGATCTGATACTGGGACCTTGATCAGATTGGCCAATGGACTGAGGAATGACAGATAGAGTTTAATTTAGATAAATGTGAGGTGTTGCATTTTGGAAAGGCAAATCAGGGCAGGACGTATACAGTTAATGGTAGGGTCCTGGATAGTGTTGCTAAACAAAGGGACCTAGAGTTGCAGGTGCATGGTTCCTTGAAAGTGGAGTCACAAGTAGACAGGGTAGTGAAGGTGGTATTTGGCAAGCTTACCTTCATTAGTCAGTGCATTGAATACAGGAGTTGGGTTATCATTTTGTAGTTGTACAGAACATTGATTAGGCCACTTTTAGAGATAAAAGGTACTGCAGATGCTGGAGAATCCGAGATAACAAGCATGGGGCTGGATGAACACAGCAGGTCAAGCAGCATCATAGGAGCAGGAAAACTTGACGTTTTGGGCCTAAACCCTTCATCAGAAACTTAGGCCACTTTTAGAATACTTTATTCAGCTCTGGTCTCCCTGATACAAGAAAGATATTGTTAAAGTTTAAAGGGTTCCTAAAAGACTTACAAGGATGTTTTCAGGGTTGGAGGGTTTGAGCTACAGGGAGAGGCTGAATAGGATGGGGCTTTTTCCCTGGAGTGTCAGAGGCTGAGGGCTGACCTTATAGAGGTTTATAAAATCATGAGGGGCATGGATAAGGTGAATAGCCAAAGTAACTGAAGAGCATAGGTTTAAAGTGAGAGTGGAAAGATTTAAAAGGGACCTCAGGGGCAACATTTTCACACAGAGGGTGGTGCTAGTATGGAATGAGCTGCCAGTGGAAGTGCTAGAGGCTGGTACAATACAACATTTAAAATGTTTCTGGATGCTATATGAATAGGAAGTGTTTAGAGGGATATGGGTCAAATGTGTTGTCTGTGCTTTTCACAGCCTCCTCTAGATATAGTCTTCCTCCACTTATTTCTCTCTCACTTCTGTTTCTTAAAAACAAAATGCATCCATTTCTATTCGGAATGATCTCTATAGTAACCTCTGGGTTTTTGTGCTTCTAAAAGCCTCTCATGTGGGTCAACCATGATTTTTAAACACACACTGGCATAATAACAGAAACAAAAGTCTAAAAAAAATTCTCATTCACCTTAAACTGAAACTAAAACTCTACATCTTTGACCCTTCATAAAACCCAAATTAGGCAAAGTTAAAATGGTAAAACTAGATATGTTATTTGTCTGTATCTACAGAGTTTATTACTTCTGAATAAAGATAAATAAAAGGTTTACATTGGTTTTGGGGGCAGAATTGGAGGGAAAAGTCTACATGTGACAGTAAGGGAATGGAAAAGGATGGGTTTCAGCCTTACCAAAACTCTTCCTTGTATACTCATGAAACCTCATAAATAAAGTGTAAGCCTATTGTTCACCCTATGTACTTGATGTCGAAATAGACTGCATGTTTTGTGATGACTACCCTGAGTAGATCTTTTCTCATAGTATATGCCACAAACTCAAGAATGGCCCTAACGTTGTTACTTTTGGTCCTGAATAGTACTCAAGTGTACCTCAGGTTACCCTGAAGGCATAAGTTCAGAAAAGTTTGACAGCAGGTGAAGCTAGCTTTTTTGCAGTGCTACTATGTGCACAGCAACATGAATGGCTTCCTCACTAGTAGTTTGCTGCCATCAACCTCATATGATGTTCTGCCTATCACTCAAATCAGTAAAGTTCTATAAGAATTTCAGTCCCATTGTGATAGTATGTAGGCCATATGTCTCAAAGACTGATGAATCATATCAAACAACGTATCCCTTTAGCTTGCGATAGTAAAACTTGCAATACAATATCCACCATTAGATGTGATTCCGCAACTGGTCTACATTTGCAGGTGAAGAATTACATTGACAATTAATTTAGCATGGTCAGTCAGGCATGCAGTATCGTGAGCCTGTAAGTATTGCAATATACATATATTAATTCACAGGACCTTCTGCTTTGCAGACAGAAAGAACATGTACACCTATTTCAAGTCAAGAAAATAGATGACAGTATTCACTGGTTCATTCCTCAGAGTGATACCCTGACTGATCAGTCAACCTGACTGGTTTAAAATTTAAACAAAGCCTAGCAGTTAACTGTCAATCCTCATTAATGGACACATTCTCCATGGCAAAACCTCTACCAATTAGAGTTCCCTTGCCAATTAATTAACGTTCTCCTTTCATGCAGTGTAAATGTTGGTTTTCTGCTTGATTGTTTTGGAATTATTCTGATGTATGCTGGACAACAAAGCTTCAACAAAATAAATCTCTTTTTAAGCAATACATGTGTAAAATTAAATTTTACAGGAATGCATATGGTATAAGGTATGAATGTACATTTTCTGTAAAATTTACTAAGCCTCTTCATATTAATATGGAGAATACAAAGGTAAACTAATTGCATGACAAAGCAGCTAACCTCACAGCTTAATGGCTCAAGTACTGTCAAACCACCCCAGGGATTTTGTTTGCATTGGGAGAGTCCATTGCTTAATGGGAAGACTGCCAGGTACAACCAGAAAGTTTTTGTGGGAGTGGAACCTCCTGTATAGCAGGTCCATAGCCCATTGAGGGTATACATGGCAGGAGGATCAGGCTGAAGGCTTAAGGGGAAGTTGTGGCATAGGGATAATATCACAACACCAGCCGAATGGCCTGGGGATATGGGTTCAAGTCCCATCATGGCAGATCATGAAATTTGAATTTGATAAAAATTTGTAGATGGAAGCTAGACAAATGTTGAAATTGGGCTGAATCTTACCGTTTTTGGCAAAATGTCAGTTAGGTTAAGTTTAATAGAGGGTTATTTGCTTTAGACCTTGCTAAATCTTTTGCCGCATCCTACCGAATTCACTTCATTAACTTCCTGTGTCATATACCTATGGTGACTCTTTTGCCTCCATTTTAACATGTGCCATCCCTGGTACAACAAGCCAATTAGTGGATATCCACTGAATGCATCCTGGGCACCTGTGCCATTTTTAAAAGGCCAGTGTGGTCTCACACTGACATTCTGAACCTGCCCTTGCTTGGTGACAGACATTCTGTCAGAAGAGAGGAAGATGATGTCGTGATTCACTGATGGGGACCTTGTGGTCTGGAGGATGGGATAGCGCAGAGGTGGGCGTCCTTTTCCTTTCAGGCTTGCCACCAGAGGAGGTCAGTACACCAAACCCTGGAATCTTGATCTGAGGTCACCAACTGGTTCAGTACTATCTCCACAGTTTGGAGGAATGGCTGATAGTAAGAAGGTCAATGATTGTCTCTGGGTAGGTCCAATACTCTTCTCTGTGCTATCTCACTCGCCCCCAATCTCTGTTTCTGCACCTACCACCCGCCAAGCCTCTTGCTCTGCCATTCTCACTTCAGATTTCTTCAACATCTTCTCTCTCTTGCTCTTGTTGTCCATAATCTCCCAAACCACTAACCCTGCATGGTCTCTGTATTGCCTAATCACTCATCAGGGATACCTCACCAATGTTCCTTCACCTGCACCAACACTAAAAGCCGTGCCACTCACTTTTCATTTCTTTATTCATCCACACAATGGGGGCATCGCTGGCTAGGCAACATTTATTGCCCATCCCTAATTACCCAGAGGGCAGTTAAGAGTCAACCACTTTGCTGTGGGTCTGGAGTCACATGTAGGCCAGACCAGGTTAGAATGGCAGTTTCTTTCCCTAAAGAACATTAGTGAACCCACTTTTATCTCACTCAAACTCTCCCTTTCTCTCATTTCAGGAAAAGACACCTACAACAAGTTATTGACTTGCTCACCGAGCTGATAAGTTTGTTTGTGGACGTTTTGTCATCATACTAGGTAACATCTTCAGTTACCTCACTTCTGGAAGTGATGTCACCTACCGCTTATTATGTTCTTCTCCATTAAGTATTTCCATTTTCCAGCATGATGGAAGGAGACAGTGAGTGCTCATTGGCCAGTGGCATCCAACCTCTGCCTCTATGTGTCAATGAGATCCTGAACATCCAGCTCCCCTTCCTGTGAACCCCATTGGTTTTAACTTCCCCAGATCCCCACACAGCTCCTCTAAATGAGCCTGTGCACACCAACACCCCCTCCGAACACACCCCTCCCCCCTCAACATCCCCACCCCCACCAATTTTCGTCCCTGCCCTCAGCTAGTGGATGACTGTAGTGGGTTTGATAATACAGTATCCTCCTGTTGAAGCCAGGGACAAACAATCTCCCTCCATCTTGCATTACCCCAATTCCTTCCATGATTTACCATATCACCACCTTGTAAATCTAATTGCTCCCCTGCACAATTGCTCCATAATTTCCCTCCAACCTCCATGCCACATGACTAGGTTTCTGAGTTTCATTCCTGCAGCAGTAAATCCTTGACATCATCCCAGCCCCCTTAACCCTGTGTTTCTCCAGACAGTACTTACGAACTGACAGTGGTACACTGTGTGAGCTACCTGAGCAGACAGCCTCTGGCCAGTGCCTTTACACCTCCCCAATCATGTTAGTTGTACTCACCAGGATATCTACTCTGAAGGCATGGGACTGACCGTGACCCATTCCTTGTATTGCGGAGGCACAGAGACCCAACCCAGAACACTCCAACTGGATGCCTGGCCATTGCAAGTCCCCTGGACTGGTGTTAGAGGTTGCCTTTGACTTACTGTGCCAGGATCCTCTGACTGACAGGTGCCTCCACAGACTTCAGTCAGGACTTACTCCTCTAAGACTTTGAGACTTGTGTCTGCTTGCTTGCTACACATTTGGTGTGTTTGCTGCAGAAGCTGTTGGCACGTGATGCAGGGGTCAGATTGCACGCTGTTGTACAGTGAGATGTGCACCCCCTTGACTGAGGACTGCTGACCAGCAAGGCAAGTTGCCTGATTGACTGTACTAATTAATATGGTAAGACAGACATACAGCAAACCACGCAGGTAGGTGCTAAGTGAGCAAACGAACAGCCCTGAGGTGTAGCCTGGTCCAATCTGTGAGCAGAATGCCTAAGCTGTGCACAAAGTGTCCTTGCAGCAGTATTGCAATAATAGTTCCCAGTGTGTCCTGCATCCTAAGTGCTCTGCACATGGATTGGATAAGTGGGGCATGGAGGATTGGAGCATCAGGATACTCAAATACCAGGTATCAATATGATGGGTAACTAAGACTGGTGCCTGGCAATTGTGCCCTGAGAGGCTGTTTGGTGTTGAGCAACATCAAAGCTCTTCACAACTGGCTGTGAACTCAAGTCACCAGGTAAATGCTCTTACTTCCATGTTGAAAATTCTCAATGTCTAGTTTGTTTGTTGCATTTGGTAAAATCGGAAGTTGCATAGTAATGGGCAAGATGAGCAGCTATAAGGTGTTTAGCAATTTATTGTCCTCCTTAATAGGCAACTCGTTAATGCCTGGTGAAAAACTGACCTCGACGCTCAACAGTTGTAAAAAACATGCAGAAAGTTGCCCCCAACATCAAGACAGTCCACATTGAACTTCCAACATGATTTGACCACAAATCTTGCCATAGCCCACTTCACTCAGACCCTGATATGATCCCGCCCCATGTAAGCACTGTGAATTCTATGAAAACATATTTGGTTCTCTAACGTCCTTTAGGGAAGGAAATCTGCCATACTTACCTGCCTGGCTTACATGTGACTCTAGATACACAGCAATGCAGTTAATTCTTAATATCTTCTGGGCAAATAGGGATGGGCAATAAGTCCTGGCCCAGCTAGCAATGCTCACATCCCATGATCGAATGCAAAAAATGGATCAACCCACCCACCTAAGGCTCTGTTACCTCCTGATTCCTGAACAATGAACAAGCCCGCCTGGCCTTGATTCCCCAAAATAAAACCACTGTTCTTCTAGGGTGACTCACCATTGAGGCGCCATCTCTCTGGTGAAACAGTCTTAGTGATGGTCACCTCTGATGGTGAGCTGCAGTCCTCTCTTTGACAATGATAGCTTGGTAACTTGCCAAAACCGCCAAAATACTGCCTCTGGATACTGCCAAAGCAGGTTTACCTCTTGTTTTTGGCCCTAGTGAAAGGACTTGTCTCCCATGGGCAAAACTCAGTCCCACAGTTTCAAGCTTCTGCTGAGATAGAGGTGTACAGTGTATAAGGAAATGATTCCGAAAGAGTTACTGTTGAAGTTGTATTAGCTCCAGTTGGCTGACATCACACACAACCTTTGGGTGGAGACAATGAGTTTGTAGAGAGCAGATGTATTCTGTACAGCTCCCGTGAATCCTAGTAATTATGCCTGACTTGTTTAACATACTGCTATCTTGCAATAAACTGTATTGTTAACTAAGACAAGTACGTCTTCTGTTTAAGCTCACTAATAGTTTATCCTCTCCCACTGATAATTAGACTGACCTACACACGGTATAGGCAAAGAAGAATTGGTGGCAGTGAATTATCTCAAACAGCCCTTACCATGTGTAACATAGTGGTAGAGGGAGCAGATATCATAAGGTGTCATCACTGGCAATTAGGGCAAATACCACATGTAACAGGTCTGAGAGGGAGAAGGATGAGCTTTTATTTATACAACAAAAATAGGCCTAATATTAATGGAGATGGAGTATTTTGATTTCTTGAAAAAAGGATTAAAATTTTGGATAAATCACAATCACTCAAAATATTCCAGAAGGAACTAAAAGAATTCCTTTCGCCCTCTTCATGTATGGAACATAAGACCATAAGATATAGGAACAGATTAGCTGTCTCTACCCTTGTACCTATTCCACCAATTAAAAGGATCATGGCTAACCTAACATTCCACAAATCTACTTTCCTGCTCTTACTCCAGAATTTAATAAGACAGAATGCTTTGTATCAAATAAAGATGGCACTATCAGAATTTTTAACTGTCCTCATTATGAGAAAGAGATGCCACCTCAAGACTTTAATACACTGTAAATTAATCTACCTTGATGTTGAACTCACGGTTAAGAACAGCTTTGAGGTGGTGAGGTTATCGGCCAGGAAATGATTAGAACTATATTCAGTCTTTATCTTCTAGTCAATATTTCACTTTACTTTCCATTATAAATCATAAAATGAATGAGAATTTGGGAAGGAGAGAATCATAGTTATGTAGAGCTTATGGATTTTTTGGCACCGCTCCAAGTGCTAATGACCCTCTGAAGTGGCCAATATGGAGCCTTGAGCTGAAAAGCCGGCTGAGCCTGTTTATAACACCAGACGTCATCATGGTAGAGGAGTTGAAGCCAGTGTAGAAACAACCAGCACCAAGCTCTTAAAAAGCTGATCAGCTCTCAAATGACTGCTCATGCTCATTAAAGAGGCCGTACAAGATTGTGGCGGTTAATAATTCAACTTATGCCCTTCTTGAACAGTTCTTTAGGAGTAAATATGGTGTTGATTTCAAACACTATCAAAAGGAAATTCACCATTGCATGTTCGTTACACCCGAGAACATGTGTGACCTGTTCCTCAGTCCCATCCTGCAAAGTGCTGTGCACGCCAACGAGATCACTCCACACATTCACTGAAAGTGGGTGTGCGGTACCCAAGTACATTCCTCCTGGAAAATTGCATCTCATCAGTAATTGAATCCTAAACCTGTAGCTTTCTGGTACAGTACTTCCAAACAAAACAAAAGAATGGGATTCAACAATTAGGACCAAAATTGTGTGCGTAATCCAGACTTTCAAACAGTTTATTCTTATCAGCACTTGCACTCATTTATCTCTTGATTTCACCCACTGAACAAAATATATCCCAAGAAGTGCATCTGCTGAAGCAGTCCAAGCATGGGAAGGTATAAAAATATGGAACTATAGCATCCAACTAGCAGGAGGGTATGATACATTGTGACAATATTACAGTCTACACAATGGAGACAGGTGAAAGGGAAAAGGTGCAGCTGTAAGAATTTCAATTTATAACAGTTAAATGTGTAAAATGGAATGAAATTATGTTTGATTATAACAAGTTTCAAGAACAATCTGTTTAGGAATATTGGAAGACAATATTCTATAAGACCTTAATGGAATCAGTAGAAGTTATAATCCTGTTTCTATGCATAATTACTTTCACCTTACATCCAGTATTCCTTGTTTCATAGACTGTAAAGTTACTGGAAAGGAAATTAAGCAGTGAAATATTTGTTCTTTTCCCCTCCTATTACAAAAACATTATTAACTTTTTTGAAGAAGTTTATATTTTGTTGCTGCACTTAAAGAACTTAATAAATTGGAAAAAGAAAAGCAAAAATTATTTTCACACTTCATACATCATAATCATATTCATTTTGTGAAGGCATGTATGTCAAACCAAGGTCATATAAGCTTGGATAGGATCACAACCAAAACTGAATTACTCTGCAGATATAGGAAATCTCCAACGTAAAAGGAAAAATACGTTACCAATTAAACACTATTAGACAATCAATGGAATGAATTAATTTTTCAAATGGACCATTTAGCCAAACACAAAGAATTATCTGGCTGCCTCTTACTGTGAGGAATCTTAATACTTTTATTATTTCATACTATTAAAATAATTTACAGTGTCATTGTATTATTATAGATTCAAAACTAAGTAAAGTTAACCACAATAAAATTCATTAATAATTCCTTCCAATACATGAAACTCAGCCTCTTCTTGCTTGGCTTCCCTTTCATTTGGCCATAATCCCCCAAATTGCCCATAGGAGCTTTCACTGCTCAGGAAAAGCTCACTGAGTAACATGCATTAGTCTAATTTGCATAGATGTTCTTATAACCTAAATCAGCAGCACCATTCCTGTCAACTTATTAAAACATTGTACCTGTGCAGTAATACATTAATCTGACATGTTATTCATATCCTACTTCACTAATAATGTAGCTGTAATAAGCCTTATTGGCAGAAATAGTCAAAGCCCCAGGCTCCAGGCAATGATATAAACCTGCACAGCTAATTGGGTTTTGTCAGGGAAATGAACTTGCCTTGCAGCCTGCCACCAACATTCACATTTCATATAACAGAGAGTTATGTTTCGCTTCAAATCACTGCACTATGCATAACAAAACAAGAAATAAAATCAGCCATGATGTGTTCAGAATTAACTGGACCTCTTGTATTCTGACTGCTTTTTCTTTTTCCCTTTCTGTGCAATGATCTGCTTTGGCAAGTTACTTCCTCTGCGTTGATAGGAATTATTGGCCCACCATCCTCACACGGTAGATCAATACAACACCTTTGTGAGAACTGCAAAATGTTCAAGATGTTTAGAATGAAAGGTCACTATGAGTTATCATGATTATGAGGACTTGACTCTCTTTAAAAGGTTTACTTGAACAGAGTCCACATTCAAACATGGGAGAAAAATATCTAGGTTTGATGAATGACAGATGCTCTTTCCTGGCTGTTTATTTATATATCTGCTACATTTGAAAAAAATGTTGGTGAATCATCTGCATTTTCCTGGGAAACTGTGTAGAACGAGTTAGTGGAAGACTACGATTGTGCAGTGAGGGAAATCAACCAGCCTGGGACCTAAATGGTTTAAGGTATGGTTGCCAATGGGGTAAAGGGTGTTTGTTGGGAGGGCGTGGGTGTGGTATTGGTGAGGGACAGGTGGCCAGAATTGAAGGACGACAGAGTTCTCAAAGGGCAGTATGTCTGTACGATCAGCCAGCAATTCCTCCGCCCACCCGCTCTGCCTGCATAAATCTGAATTAGTGCTGTGATTAGTGATTGTTAAAGGACGTATTGACAGATACGCTCGCAATCAGTTTGAAAATGCAATGGTTAAACGGAGACAAACAAACATTCTCACTCTTCGTGAGTATGGCTACGGTAGGATTAAGGAATTTCTTATGCCAGGAAATTAAATTTTAGCAATTGAGCTGAAGAGTAAAATATAAAATATCTAAAAAATAAAATGCCCTTTTCGGTATATATGGATTACTTATTGCTGCTCAATTGCAGTTAAAGTATCTGCATATATTGCATACATATATATGTAAAAATACATACATGCATATATCCCTTTTGTAGACCTCTTTAACAATGCTCTAGAAATACAATTAAATATTCTTCCATAATAAACACAGCAATATAAATCAGGCCTTATTAAGTACTGCAATCAGTTCAACATCCATGTTCTGGTAGACAGCTTCACACACTGTTTCTGCAGGTATATTTATTAATAAACTTTGCTCCTCTAAAACATAAGCCAGTTAATAAATAAACGTTCAATTGCTGCTCATAATATGCTGAAAAGCCTGGCTGGCTAAAACCCTGCTATGAGCTGAAACGTCTCAGGAGGATGTTCTCACATCTCTCCAATGGAGTTTGAGAGTGCAGCAATCACCACCCAATGAATTTCAATTAAATTAAATTAAAATGAAAAGCAAATGAAATTTGAGGGGAAAGTCTACATTATTGATAAGCAGCAGATGTGACCAAGTTATACTTTACCAATCATTGCTATCAACCATGTCAAACTTTTGCCAATATTAGAAAGTAACAGCAACTTAACCTCAGGGCACTCGAAAGCTCTTCACAGTCAATGAATTACATTTAAACAGGAGCCTCTTTTAGTGTTGCAGGCAAACAGGGGAAGGGATTTATGTCCTAGGTCCCACAATCCTCAATGACTGGAATGATCCATTAATTTGTTTATGCTGGTGGTGATTGAGAGATGAATGAGAGAGAGCCCCTGTTCTTCTTTGAAGAAAAAGCAGTTTTACATTCATCCTAGCAAGTAGTTGGGAGCATGATTTAATGCCTAATCTGAAACTGGTATCCTCTTGTGAAGCACTTTCCTTAGTAATGGACCACCTCACTTTGTGTCAAAATATTAGTAGAATGTGGGTTTGAATCAGTTATTTTATACCTTAATCAAATATGACAGTAACGCAAATGAGGCAAAAGACATTCAGTTCATAAAAACCAAAAGAACTGTGGATGCTGTAAATCAGGAACAAAAACAAAGTTGCTGGAAAAGCTCAGCAGGTCTGGCAGCATCTGGGTACGGGTACGGTGACCCTTCCTCAGAACAGAACTTCTGTTCTGAGGAAGGGTCATCGGACCCGAAACGTTAGTTCTGTTTATTCCTTCACAGATGCTGCCAGACCTGCTGAGCTTTCCCAGCAACTTTGTTTGTGTTCCTGACATTCAGTTCATATTTAGTTCTCAAAGTTAACTATGGTACCTGAGGAGAAATGTTCATATTTTTATGTTTTCATTGTTGTTGGCTTTCCCTTTGTTTAATGTATAGGAAGGTAAGAATATTTATCTGGCTTTGCTTCACATCCTTTGATATTCCTGTCCAATTAAAATCCCAGTTTTGAAGATTTCAGTTGATCTGGCCTTTTGGAGTGTGAGTTCCACAATCTGCGTTAAAATGTGCTTTCTGATTTGCCACACAAAAGAAAGGAAATTACAAACTAGAGTTGGAGAACGCACAAAAACTGGCCTTCCACACTATGGGCCTCCAAGTGAAAAACACACAGTCAATAAAATCAAGGAAGTTGTACATATACTGAATTGACTTCAGGTTGATTCATAGAGTCATAGAGCTGTATAGCAAAGAAACAGACCCTTTGGTCCAACTTGTCCATGCCAACCAGATATCCTAAATTAATCTAGTCCCATTTGCCAACATTTTGCCCATATCCCTCTAAACCCTTCCTATTCACATTTCCATCCAGATGCCTTTTAAATGTTGTAATTGTACCAGTCTCCACCACTTCCTCTGGCAGCTCTTTCCATACATGCACCACCTTCTGCGGGAAAATGTTGCCTCTTATGTCCCTTTTGAATCTTAGCCCTCTCTCCTCTAGTTTTGGATTCCCCCACCCCAAGAAAAAGCCCTTGGCTTTTTGCCTGATCTATGCCCCTCATGATTTTACAAAACTTTATAAAGTTGCCCCTCAGCCTCCAATGCTCCAGGGAAAATAGCCCCAGCCTATTCAGCCTCTCACTATAGCACAAAGCCTCCAACCCCAGCAACATCCTTGTAAATCTTTTCAGAACCAGATTCTAACTTTGTACAATGATATAGAGGACTTTAGACTTATGGGACTATACAGAATAAGTTAAGCATTACAATCACTGATAAATTTAAGTATTCCTACATCATCCACCTCGTGTTCCCCTAGTTCTCATCCACCCCCGGAAAAGACTCTCACTCTAATTCACACATAATTATACTTTTAGTCTGTCAGCTGTTTAGATTTTGGCTCTTGATTTATCATTTCAACACGTCCCTCATCTTCATCTGGGTCAAATAGCCTAACCCAAAGCAAACAAATAATTCATCATTATTAATTTAAAACATGCACACTGCATTTTAGTGCTCATTTTCTCATTCAATCATAACTCATTTCTTCAACAAAGTAGATTAGTTTTGAAATTAGTACTGTTTCAACAGCAGTCACAGCTACAGTCCATACATTATCAGTACAAATCTAATTGAGAAACTTCACCACCCAGCACACAAAGCCACATTCAATATAGGCCCAACGTATCTTCTCCTAGTAGAAGTTTTGATAATATCTATAGAATTACTTCCAGTGAATAAAATAATCAACTTAAAGAAGTCCGGAGACCCTCTCAGGGGCAAATTAACTTCCCATTCCTTATCATTCCTGTCAGAATGACTATAGACTATTTCAATCTATGCCCTTGACTAAGCTAAGAATTTGCTTTGCATCACTTCCTTCTCTAATGAGCTACGGTCCATTCTGATACTCCCCATAATTGCTGTCTCATTGAGTACAATTATGAAAAGGAAATTATGGGCATGCAAAACTGGCTTAAAACTACAGAAGAAAATGGAGATAAAACATTTTAAAGGAATAGCCGGGAAAAAATGTTTTGTCTTTTTGCGTCTATGATGCACTGAACTTGTTTACATTAAAAAAAAGTGATCAATACTGATTTTTCCGAAACAGTCTATGAAACAAATTGGGGCTATTGAACAAGCTAATTTTAAACTCTTATTATCAACAATTCAGAATATTTTAGTATCATTACTTTACCATGCCTGGCCCCCTACAAAGCAGCCTACATTTCTGTTACGTTGTGCACCATTGGTAATAGTATTGCGTTCAGCTGCGTCAATGATCTCACAGTATTAGCAAGAAAAATGTTACCATTGCCAGGGATAAGGCATAGCCCACAGAGTTAATACCTATTGCGTAAAATCACAATGACACCAATTCTAGTTCAATGAATAAGAGGTATCCTTCCAACAAAATGGTTATTATTAGATTAGATTAGATTTCATTGTCATGTGTAACTGAGTACAGGAGTTGCTCCTCTCTGACGCCATGTTAGAAACAATAGTTAGAATTAAAAACAAGAGCTGAATTTAAAGAAACAGAAACAAAAGAAAGAGAAGATGTGCAAATAATTCTCACCACCACTGCCTTCATGAGTCCTGAGCCACGTTCACCAATGCTGCCTGTGCTGGACTCACCATGCCACGGTGCTGCCACCGCTTCACCACCACCAATGCCACCGCCTCGAGTCCTGTGCCTCATCGCTACCTGTGCAGGAACCTCCAATGTTGAGATTGGCATGCTCTGGCAGCACCACTCGCAGCTGGGATCACCACGCCAATGCCGCCACCATCTTGGACTCAGTTGAAGTATCAAAGTCCACAACCTTCCTGAAGAGATGTAAGCATGTGGCCCTTGGAACCAGAATTGATGTCAGAGTCACCATCAATGTCGGTGCTACCATCACCACAGTGAGTCCTGTGCTGGGACCACCAACATCAAAGTTGTCACGGTCTAGCACCATCCCTCGCCATTGGGCCCACACTTGCATCTGTCACTGTTGCAGCCGAGCTCCTCTAGGGCACAAGGTAAGAGAGAACTGTAGAGCAAAATAGAAAGGAAAAAAGAAGAAAAGGGAAATGGACAAAATAAGCAGCAGATGAGCAGGAGCCCAAACACTGCCTCTCTGTTGCTGCCATCTTGAATGTCCTAGGTGCAAAGTGTTGACATGACTATTCTAAGGGTATTAAATGCAAACTTGACTCTGTCTTCACCTTAAGCCCAACAAGATACTTTCCTGAAGAGATAACTGGTTAACAAACAGAGACAGACAATCTTTTACCACCTCCCTAAATCAAGGGTATTCAAATTCATTTCATAACTCATCTTACAGCAAACATTGAGACTATGTAATACTAATTTGCTGCACCAAACAGTGTCTTTGCCAATGGGTCAAAACTGGAAGCCACAGTTTATATTTTATAGTGACATTTGTTGATTTCATTCCACTTTAGAAAATGCAATTATTACTTATCTTCTCGATTCAAAGTATAATCTTGGCATATTTAGGAAGATGACAGGCCATGTAAGAAATCTTAAATGTTTTATTACATGTTTTTCAGCAAAGTTTGGGTATCAAATGACTAAAATGTTTTAAATCACTTTAATTACAGAACTTCATACAACATGTTGATTCACAATTGTTTCTTTATAACCACCGTATTTAGGTTACTTGATAGTCATTACTTCCCTTTAAGATTTCAATCTTGATGTAAAATGCTCAAAAACATATTCGAAGTCAGCATTATAGAATACCACATTAATCTTTTGTCTACATAACAAGAGTGACTGAAGACTATTCATTCTATAAGAAATGCACCAAGCTATTTCTGAGATCAAATGGCACAGTACATAAAGGCAAGTGATTTATTTTAAGCTGTTGCTGTTACTGCTGTCTACTTGAGTGACAATGAGCTCCACACCTATAAGTATTAGAAACACTTGAAATGCATAATGGACAACTGCATCAAAATTAATTTTAAAAACAAACATTTAATAAACAGCATTAATTGCGACAGCTTAGTATACATATCAGCTTAAGTTTCGCAGGAAAATTTTACTCCTTGCAAGATTGCGGTTTCATAAAAATAACACAGCAAAGTCTTCCACCAGTGCCTTGTGTCAACAGGAGAGACTAACTACCTCACAGAGCTTGTCAAGTTAGAAACTATCCAAACTCACTATTGTTATCAAATTTGACTGCTATGAATCTTTCACACTAATCAGCGAAAAACTAATTCAATATCAGTGGTGAGATGTTCTATGCATTACGATTGAGGATAATCTGTAGCCAATTCTGCTTCAACATCTTTGTATCATCTTGGATAAGGCTACCAGGATCAGGATCAATCAGACTTTTATAAAGCAGATAAGAGTATTTGCTGGTTGATGTTGAGCAGTTCTGGCTG
Organism: Ginglymostoma cirratum; assembly: GCA_024137785.1. Lineage (NCBI taxonomy): Eukaryota > Metazoa > Chordata > Chondrichthyes > Orectolobiformes > Ginglymostomatidae > Ginglymostoma > Ginglymostoma cirratum. The sequence continues at coordinate 16,213,693 of JAHRHZ010000078.1, read as the reverse complement.
CTCCACCTCCCAAGAACTCCCCTGGTGCTGGCTTGAGTGAAACAGATCCTAACATTGCTACTGATTAGACTCTAAACACCCAAACCCATCTCGGGAGGGCAGCTCTGTAGCCTTCAAGGATACAGTCTTGCAAGAGACAGCTTCATTAAAGATGAAATCTGACACAACAGTCGTCTCCATGACGCCGACTGATCTGTAAATCAAATCCCATCAGTCCCCATCTCATAGGAGATTTTGGATTTATTTAGATTAAATGGATTAGGTAAAGCCCTGGAATGGTTGAAAGTAGGTGATATGTTCATTTAAAGTCAGAGTCAGTAATCCTTGCAGTAAAATGGTGCAGGTGACAGAGAAAGAGAGACAGCATTTGCAGTGGGCCCTTTCACCCTCTTGTTATGTAACGTCTTAACAGAATGTTCACCCAATCTGAAGTCAACTGTAAGTTCTGTGTGGTGGGGACAAATCTTTAATTCTTAATTTGACAATATGATTCCAACTTTAAAAAATCCCATAATGGCTTAACAAATTTAGCGACATATTTTCACTTTAAGTCAATACCTAAAACAGTCACCCTAAATTTCTCCACTAATCTCTTTTTGAATTTTCATTTAAATTGACTATCAGTGGTATTTTAAACTTGTAAATCTATTTTGAGGAGACCTGCCTGTGAGTTTTAACTTTTTTTTAAAAAAATCATTCACAGAATGAGCGCGTCACCAGCTAGGCCAGCATTTATTGCTCACCCCCAATTGCCCAGAGGGCAGTTAAGAGCCATACACATTGCTGTGAGTCCAGAGTCACATCTAGGCCAGATCATCATTAGACTCCCAAATCCAAATTTTTATTGAATTCAAATTCCACTATCTGCCATGACAGGATTCAAATCCAGGTCCCAAGAACATTACCTGAGTCTCTGGATTGATGGTCAAGTGATAATACCAGTAAGCCATTATCTTCCCATTACCTGTCCCGGTGCAACCTGGCAGACAGGTGAACTAATAGAATTTATTAGATACTCCAGGCTAGCTATTGCATGTGATTTAAACAAGATGTTGACACTGATGCCTTGTGTAGTGAGCATGGGTACTAGTGATTTGAGAAATCAACAGAAGCAAGAATGGTCATGTTTACAATGCTTTCAAATTGAAGTAACATTCCAAGATACTTCACAAACATTTATAAAGAGAAATAAATGTTAATTCAGGGAATGTGCACTAAGAATGGTGTGGCCAAAGACTTGGTGAAAATGTTGGGTTGTGAAGTTTTTAGAAATTAGAAAGAAGTGGAGTGCAGAGAGAGATGGAAACAGGAACTTCCAAATAGAAGAATGGAAGCAGTTCTGCCACCACAATAGTCAAGAGAAGGAGAGAAGAAGAAAATAATGCAGTGAGGAGTTTTCAGGAGGAACTTTATTGTAAGTTGGGGTAAGAATTACAGATGACAACCAATATTTTGTGATTAATGTATTGGAAGTCGGTAAGGATCAGGGTAACCCATGAACAAATTTTGGGTAAAGTACAATACATACAACAAAGATTTTGAATAATTGGATGATGTAGTATAGGAGGTCAACAAGGAGAATATTAGAGTACTCATGTTTTCAAGTGATAAAGGTAACTGTAAAGGTTTCAGCAGTTTTAGTGCAAGAGGAGTTGAGCTAAAGATAGAGGCTAAAGACAGTGTTGTGGACGTGGAATTAAGTGCTCCTCCTAATGGAGACGTTTTGTGGTTGAAGCACCACCACATATATCAAGGTGAGGAATGTTTTAATACAACGAAACAGAACGTCATGAAGACAGATGGAATTAAATGCATCGGTAGTCAGAAAGTAAGGGTATTATTTCAGATTCTCCAATATTAATTTGCAAAACTTGTGACTCGATCAAGACTTGTTCTTAGGAAAACAATCTAAAAGCACTGAGGGATTGAAGAAAAAAGGAAATAAGGTACAGCATATGTAATGGTTTTAGTAAATTGAATGAAGACCAGTGGAGAAATGATATATGAAAACAATCGAAGAAAAGTCAACATGGAGATATGAGAGAAAGCCTTTGGGCAAGTGATGATCTGGTGCTACATTTTGTCCCCTGTTTCTTGTATACTGATGTATAAGTTATACTTTAGGAATGGATGCAAGGATCGTCAGTATATCTGTATATCTTTAAGTGACATGCTCATGACAATGTCACTATATCTTAACATGTAATCTGACAGTTTATCAGGTGTCATGCTTCAGCCTGCCTTGGATCACTTGAAGAGTGACATAATAATAGATACATGCTCCTCGGTTGCAACCTAATAATCTAATGTTAGCTGAGACACAGATGTGACTGTGAATGCAATGTTTTAATCGAATAGTTAGCTGTAATAAACATCTATTGGATTCTTCAATACACAATGTCATCCAGATTTTTCATGGCATGAAAGATAATATAGGCATTGACACATCAAGAAAATACCCTTCTATTGGCAGACTCACATGAGTCTTAATCCTCTTATGATTTGAGGCATTCTGTCCCTGAAACTAAGATGAGATACTTTGCCAACGATACAATCTAGCAATTAAATAGACCTGAATATTGCAGGCCGCATGGTGTTGCTTGTATTCCTATTCCAGACTTGCCCATGCCAAAGCCTTCATTTCATTGTAATCCACAACTCAATGGGGAAAATGCAATACAGTATCAAAAGTGCTGCCACATCAAATGCACTGTGGTTTTCACACATCAAAGCATTAAAATATAATCTAAGCAACACAGGCTTGGTACATGAGACATAGAACATTTCCTCTTCATTTATAGTCTTTGAAGATGTTTTTTGTGTCCAATACAAGTAGCGCAACATTCAAAGAATGGGCCCCTACTGGAGCATAGCTCAAAAAGAAAAGAAAATTGGATGGGTACTTGAAGAAAGTAAACCTGGAGGGCTGTGAATAACAAAACAAGGAGTGGGATTGCTCTGTAGTGAGCCAACATCAAATTGATTAGTCTATTGGCCTCCTCAATCCTCAAGAAGTCACAGTTATAACAATTATCATGAGAATAATTATTTGGGTTAAATTTGTGGCAGAAATGAAGAGGGAATGAAATGGAAAGGTTGAAAGCAACAGTAATGGTTGAAAGGGAATATAAAGTTCATTTTTCATAATGCATCGGAGGCAATACTCTGTAAGAATGCATCTTCTTTTGTTTGCTGATTAAACTCCACGCAAAAGTGGCCATAGTTCAGAAGAAAATTCATAAACACAGTCTTTTATAATATACCTGGATTGAAGGCAACATCCTTCTTGTAATAACTTTCTCATTTTAAATAACTTAAATCCATTCATGCTAAATCTCTGCAAAGTGGAAAAATAATCAAATGATACATCTGATAATATAATCTATAAACATGTATATTAAATCAAAAATGAAACAACATCTAAAATACAACACAGATTTTATGATCTTACATTTAAATTTTACATTCTCAGTTGGAAGAATAATAAAGTTCACTACCTGTCCTTATAACCTGTACATGGATTAGCCTCTTAAACATATACCTAATATGTGACATTAAGACTATCACTTGGAATAGCCATATTTCATTTCTGCATCAACAGAAGCAGTGGTAAGAGATTTCCCTTGGATTAATATTTCCTGCTCCACTTTTTTTTGATCTTGAAAGACCAAAGGCTATTTGACAGACCGTTATCATGTGTATTTGATCATCATCAAATCATCAAATCCCTACAGTGTGGAAACAGGCCCTTTGGCCCAACAAGTCCACACTGACACTCAGAGCATCCCACCCAGGCCCATATAACCCACCTAATCTACACTGTGGGCAATTTAGCATGGCCAATCCACCTAGCCTGCACATCTTTGGAATGTGGGAGGAAACTGGAGCACCCAGAGGAAACCCACGCAGACACGGGGAGAATGTGAAAACTCCGCACAGACACTCACCCGAGGCTGGAATCGAACCCCGGTCTCTGGTACTGTGATGCAGCAGTGCTAACCACTAAGACATCATGCCACCCTCTCAGATCACAGTTATCAAAAAGGAAAGATTTTCTCAACCCACATCTCTCCATCCACACACACAAACACGTCAAGGGCCACCAAATGTTAATTAAGATGAATTGCAATTACATTCCTCTGAGTTGTCAGCTATGGATAAAATATAACACCACTTGTACATCTTAACATACAAAGAACAGAGGCGCTGAAAATGTCTAATCGATTATTGTAGTAAAATTGCAAAATTTACCTGGAAGATGTGAAACAAGAAATAAAGTTATTCTTTGTGAATAATGATAGGACAGATGCAATGCATTTTGAGTCATCATAAAGAGTCTATTTCAACTGGACTAGTGATCAATACAAAAAGACAATTCAAACCTTATAATTATATTGTAACTGTCAGGTGAATGATGAATTGAATTGTAAAAACTCTTCTTTTCGTCCAGAGACTGTCCTGGACATCTGAGAAACAGAAGGTGGAGAGAGGAAGTAAAGTTGAAATAAAATTTTATGCAGAAAGGGAAGAGGTTGCTGATTATTCGGGTCAGAATGTATGATGTATACAGGTGTGCCAGAAGTTATGTACATAAATACACAGGGCCCTGTTTTATGTAGGCAAAAGAATTTTTCATAGACATTGTACTTTTTCCAAAAACAAAAAGCATCACGGTGACAGTCAAACTCTGCTGCATCCTCACAACCACACCATGACCAGTCAGAATCTACATGTCTGCATTGAGAATTATGATTGACAGTTAACAACCGCATTTTGCTGCATCTCCGTGCCAATTATGGCTCAACCAGTCTGTAATCGCTGTATAAAATGGTGACTCTTGTTCTGAACCTGGTTTTTTTTCCATCAAAGTTCAAACAGTGTGAGTGTGATCTCAAATAAAAACAAACGTCCTGGAAATACACAGCAGGTCAGGCAGTATCGGTGGGGAGAAGTCAAGTTCAGACATCAGGTTAAAATGACTGTTCCTCTGTTTCTTTCTATGGAAGCTGCATGAGCTGCTGAGTAATTCAAGTATATTTCTTTCTGTTTCAGATTTCCAGCAAATGTAGCATTTTGTTTCCTAATGATCCCACACATCTGTCGGATTCTCATACTCATTGATTTTTAGAGAGACATACCATTAACTTTGCAAATTGAGGATGTCACAGATTCTATTTTGCAATATAATATAAGCAGACAAAGATATGAACTAGGAGCTAAAGTAAGTCATTCAGCCCCTGGAGCTGCCCTACTTTTCAATAAGATGTAAGGTCTGTATGGGTTAATGAGGCAATGGCATCCAATATATGTCAAGAAGAATAACCCTTCAGTAATACCAATTTTCCTCACCAAAGCAGTAGGTCTAGCCAAACTTGCAAGCACCAACAGACCTATATATATCCCACAGAATGCAAGTTGTGATTTTGAGGATTTTGGTTGATGTAAAATGGGTGACTGGAGGTGATAGAAAGGGACCAAGAGCCTGCTTGCTACTCTGCTGCTAACTATGATAGTCTCAGAGCCAATCACACCGTAAGAGTTCCATTAAACTGATGTCTTCTATGTATGGGAAAGGTCTTAAATATATTGTCTGTTTTAAATTCAACACACGTTGCAGGAAAATCCAATGCTTTAATGAACTTTGTACCTAGAGGAATGATTGATCAAGCAATTGATATTTTCTACAGGATGGCCATCATATGATTGCATGGCTGTGCACCAACCTGTCTTGTGACATAAGGGTGCAGGTATATTCTGCAACGTCCAGGCAGGTCGGTCTGAATCAGTAAAAGTGGAAACTGAGGAAACAGTAATATTATGAGACAACAAGGTGTAGAGCTGGATGAACACAGCAGGCCAAGCAGCATCTGAGGAGCAGAAAAGCTGATGTTTCGGATCTAGACCCTTCTTCCGAAATGGGAGAGGGGAAGAGGGTTCTGAAATAAATAGGGAGAAAGAGGGAGGCGGATTGAAGATGGATAAAGGAGAAGTTGGTGGAGAGGAGACAGACAGGTCAAGGAGGCGGGGTTATAGCCAGTAAAGGTGAGTGTAGGTGTGGAGTTAGGGAGGGGATAAGTCGGTCCAGGGAGGATGGACAGGTCAAGGTGGCGGGATGAGGCTGGTAGGTAGGAGATGGGGGCTTGGCTTGAGGTGGGAGGAGTAGATAGGTGGGAGAACAGGTTAGGGCGGTGGGTATGAGTTGGGCTGGTTTTGGAATACGGTCGGGGGAGGGGAGATTTTGAAGCTTGTGAAGTCCACATTGATACCGTTGGGCTGCAGCGTTCCCAAACCCACAGCTGAAACAATAATATTATTACCGCTGTGGCTGTACATATTTTTCCATTCCCTCATGATCAGTTATTCTTTCTCCAAATCAAAGAATACTATTGAAACTTCCTGAAAAACTCCCCTTTATCTGCTTTGCTGAAAATAGCAGCAGCTGCAGGTTTGGTTTGGGACAAGAATCTTAAAATAAAACTTTAGCAATGCTAAAAAGATCAAAGCAAAAATTTAAATGAAGCATAAAGGAATATCAGAAGTAAAATAAATATAAACCTGCCAAACAACAGTTGGTAAAATACTATGCACATTGAAGAAATCAACTTTTAAAGGTCAGATTACACAGACAACGTTGCATAGTTTTACAAGGGCAAGAAATATAATGGCAGAGTGATCTTGTCTCAAATCCCAAAACTCAGCATAGGATCAATCATTCATGGGTATAATGCCATTCATGCTGCACTGCATTCCATCCATATAAAAGCTTTTGAATATTTTTATAACTAATTTGAATTGTTGAGGATCAGGCGCACAAAGCTGCCTGACTCTGCGGAACAAGTTCTTACCTGCTGAGATTTTGTGCTAGGAAGGTTACTGCATAACATTGCCCTTCATATTTTAAGCTTTAGAGCAGTTCCAACAGTCATTAAATAGAAGATTGCTTGGAAAATTACAGGTGTAGTTTTGGGGTAGGAGCTAGAATGAAAGACATTTTGTTCAATCAACTTCAATAACTGACAACAATCTTCACTGAAACGTTTAGAGGAAAGGCAAAAGGCAACACTATCAGCACCTTTAAAGCTGCCATCATTACTTCATACTAATCAAGGAACAGGACGTTCTGGTCAAACTAGACCATTCTAGCTTGTTTCATTCACTCGCCCCCACTCAACGTTTAGGGAATGTCTTGGGAATCTATGAAACAAAAGTACTTTGTCTCATTTTTGCAGGTATTTCCTAGTTATTTTTCTTTTCTCTGAAACTTTTTTAAGGTACTTTTTTTTGATGACCTATTTATTGTAGGTCATGCTCCTGAATCAACTCCACAGCATAAGCCACTGCTTAGTTGATTTAGAACAGGTGAAATGGACCTGAAATTGTCAGCTGTAAAAGGAACTGTGTACTTTAAAATGTATTTGTATGTTTCAGTCATTTCCCTTGAGATTGAAATCTAATTTGGCTGGTAGATCATGCGTTGCTTTGTCAAATACATATTAGAATAATAAACTTCACATTGACGTTTGATACATACTTTTCAGTGCACAAATGTATGGTCTCTCAGTTGGTTTCTGCACGCTGACATGAACTTCTGTGATAGTCCTATTCATCAATAGCTACATAAGGGACAAAGATAACAGAGGCAAAACTTCAGTGCCACTTCTGTTTTATTCACTTTGATGCTGAAGGTATAGTTGGCTGAAGTGCATTATTACCCTTTACCTGAGAGATGGTGTCTGCTTTTTTCCTGAATCACTGAGCAATTTGATAGAAGTGATTTATAATAATAATTTAGAGGATGACTTGTAATAAACCATATTAGTGGAATCCCATGTAAGTCAGGCTAAACAAGAAAAACAGGTTCCATTCCTAAAGGAGATAAAAGGTACTGCAGATGCTGGAGAATCTGAGATAACAAGGTGTGGGGCTGGATGAACACAGCAGGCCAAGCAGCATCAAACGAGCAGGAAAGCTTGATGTTTCAGGCCTAGACCCTTAGGCCCGAAACGTCAAGCTTTCCCGCTCCTATGATGCTGCTTGGCCTGCTGTGTTCATCCAGCCCCGCACCTTGTTATCTCCATTCCTAAAGGATGTTAGTGAACCATTTTAGGCTTTCTAACAATTTGAGGGCTTCATCACCACTTCTGCTTCTTTTTCAATTTTGCAAAACTGAATTCAAATCCTCAAATCCTCTTATTAGAATTGACACTCATATTTTCTGCATTGTTAATCCAGATCTCTGGTTTACTAGTCCAGTAATATAATCACTACATGATCTTATATGCTTCTGCAAAACAGAAACCTAAATAACATCAGCATGGCATCTCTCCTTAACTTTTCCCCTGCAATCCCACTTCTTTACTCTTATATTGTAGTATACTCCTATATTGTATTACACCTATTCTATAAGGAGCTTATGAACATTTTGGTCTCTTACGACCATACAGCCATCGCTGCTCCATGCCCACCAAGTTAAAATTCCATTGAGGACTCTCTGTGGCGTAATACAATCCTATTTCCTATTTGGGTTCTTTAAGATTAGGCATTGCTCCCGAGTATAGTTGCCTTAACCTCAGGCAGCGAAAGTCAGAATCCAGGGACAACTAACCAGTTCTGCAAAGTCTGATCAATGTCTACCTGAAAGACAGGAGCCAGTCGAGATTATTACCTTTTGTTGTCATAGCATTTTATTCTGCATTACTTTTTATTCTGATTACAGTTTTCCTGGATATCGCAAGGGTCTGGGTGGAATCCCTCAGCTGAAAAGGGAATAAAAGTTGGACTCTTTTAATAATTGATACAGAAAACTAAATGAGCAGGTATCACTTTTACAATGCACAAAATTTTACTGAAATAAGCAAGCATGCAATTCAGCGTGTATTTTGAAAAGCATAAATTGCAAAACTAAATAAACCTGGAAAAGTGAAAATAACTAGTTCTCATTTCCAGTCAAGAATCGGAGAGTTTAACTGAACGTGTGGCAGAGATATTATTTTAAAAAGGAAAGGACATCCATTAAACAATAAAGCAAGGTTACTTTTATCCCTAGTGTGAGACATATGTTAAGGTCAAAACAAAGCTTTATCTACGCAATTTAGTTACAGATATTTACAGCAATTTTGGAGGGCTTGCTCAATTAAATATTTCATGAATAGGTATTTATTTAATTCATAATGAAAGTACTTCATTTAATTTCCCATATTTGGTGAAAGGGCCTATTATAATGAAGGTATCTGTTCGGGGGAAGTAGTGGCCTTGTGTCTAGACAAGAAATCCTGAGATGAAGGCAAATTGCAACAAAATCTGATAAAAGGAATAAAACTGGCACACTGCCCAATATAGTCCAAATCACTGGAAGTGATAATGGCACCCACAGCCCTGTTGGTCCTGTTATGTCCTCCTTACTAACATCTGGGGACAAGTGCCAAAGTTGAGAAATTGTCCACAGATGAGTCAAGACACAGCCTGACATAATCATTCACACAGAATCTTATGTTACACTCAATAGCCCAGGTGCAACCATCACCATGTCTACTGACAGGACAGACACACCTATGGTTGCCATACAGTGGTATAAGTCAGGATGGAGCTGCCATTGATCAGAAACTGATCTGGACCACCATATAAATGCAGTGGCTGCAAGAACAGGTCAGATGCTCAGAGTACTGCAGAAAGTAACTCACCTCTTGACTCCTCAAAGCCTGACCGCCTTCATCAAGGTACTAGGCAGGAATGTGATGGAATAATCTCTATTTGCCTCGATGAGTGCAGCTCCAACAACACTCAAGGAGGCTGGGCACCATCCAGGCCTGCTTGTTCTGCAGAATTTTACTAACACATCTCACTAACACTTTCTCAAGGACAGTTAGGGATGGGCAAAAATTGCTTGTCCAGCAAGCGATGTCCACAACCCGTGAATATTCAAACAAAAGTTCTATAAAATGTTGCTTTGACCTCTTCTTGGAAAACTAGACCTTAGGCAACAATTATGTTGATCAATGTTCTTCCTTCGTCAGAGTGCAGCCTCAAGTGAGATATCATGACTGATATCCTTTTTTCTGAATGTGACTTTAATTGTCTGGCTTTGCATTATGTATTTACATTCTTGTACATGAGAGAGATAACCAAAAAGTACCATATAGCTGTTGATAGATATGTTTCACAAGCTAGTTCTAACACTGGTTAAAAATAAGTTGGTTTTACTGTGTATTTGCTATTAGTGGATAATGTGAGTAATGATACAAAAGATGGTCAAAGCAATTGTTCAGTGTTTTATGGCTTTCTCAGCTATTTCAGGGGCCAACAGAGTCAATGCACTTTGCTGTGGACAAGTCAAGTTTAAGCTAGTTGAGGAAAGGATAGCAGATTTCCTCCCCTACAGGAAATTAATCTGTACAACAATCAACAATATTTGAATTTAAACTCCACATGCTGGCAGAGTGAGATTTGAGCCTTTGATCCCAAATCATTCAGCTGGGCCTTTTGATTACCACCATGCCACCCTCTCCCCAAGATATTAATGATCACTTACAAGCTGGATATTAATAGGATAAAAGGAAAATACTGTGGATGCTGGAAATCTGATACTAACATGTTGGTCTCAAAACGTAATTGTGTTTCTCTCTCCACAGATGCTGCCATTCCTGTTGAGTTTCTCCAGCACTTTCTGTCCATATTGATCTTGTAAGGTATCTCTTTGAGGTTAGGGTGAGAGACCCTTATGGTCGCCATCCTAACTCTATGTACAAATGAATAAAACACACTTCAGAGAATTACAAATTTGTTACAGCACAGTTGACACATCAAGCCTGTGCGAGCTCTCCAAATGAGAGTAATTCTTCTGTCTTCTCCCCCTAACCCTGAATACTGTTTTTATTTAAGCAATAATCTAATGTTTTCTTGATTGCCTCAAATGAAGCTGTCTCCACCAAACTTCCAGGCAATGTGTTCCAGACTTTAACTACTTGCTATGTGAAGATTTGTTTCTCACATCTCATTTGCTTCTTTTGAAAATCACCATTCATTTTTGAGGGAAACAGTTTCACCCTATCAACCCTGTCTAGCCCATTCATGACTATGAAAACTTCAATCAAATCTCCTTTTATTCTTCATCCCTCCAAAAAATAAACCCACCTTGTTCAATCTATATTTATAACCAAAGTTTCACCAAAACCACTGTTTGGTGGTCTTAGCCTACAGTCAGCATTGCACCCTTTATGTTCCTGAATTCAAATCAAATTGATGCGGTCCTTGAACCCTCAGGGACATCCTCTTTTGGCACACTGCAATTATATTTTTACCCAATATTGCCACCCCTCCTTTTTGTCCATTCCTGTCTTTTCTTTGTGCTGTCCTTCTTTAAGCCATGTTTCTTGCGACAAATTGAAATGAAGTAAAACACGAAATCTACTGGTGATGCTCTTGACTGACAAATCTATGCCTATGATTAAAGTTAGCCGCAGTTATCTTTATCTTTGATAGAGATAATAGGTACTGCAGACGCTGGAGAATCCGAGATAACAAGGTGTGGAGCTGGATGAACACAGCAGGCCAAGCAGCATCATAGGAGCAGGAAAGCTTGACGTTTCGGGCCTAGACCCTTCATCAGAAATTGGGGAGGGGAAGAGGGTTCTGAAATAAATAGGGAGAGAGAGGGAGGCGGATAGAAGATGGATAGAGGAGAGGATAGGTGGAGAGCAGGCAGACAAGTCAAAGAGGCGGGGATGGAGCCAGTAATGGTGAGTGTAGGTGGGGGGGTAGGGAGGAGATAGGTCAGTCCAGGGAGGACGGACAGGTCAACGGGGCAGGATGAGGTTAGTAGAAAGGAGATGGGGGTGCGGCTTGAGGTGGGAGGAGGGGATAGGTGAGAGGAAGGACAGGTTAGGGAGGCAGGGACGAGCTGGGTTGGTTTTGGGATGCGGTTGGGGGAGGGGAGATTTTGAAGCTTGTGAAATCCACATTGATACCATTGGGCTGCAGGGTTCCCAGGCTGAATATGATTTGCTGTTCCTGCAGCCTTCGGGTGGCATCATTGTGGCATTGCAGGAGGCCCAGGATGGACATGCCTTCTGAGGAATGGGAGGGGGAGTTGAAATGGTTTGCGACTGGGAGGTGCAGTTGTTTGTTGCGAACTGCAGTTATCTTTGTAGTGGCTAGTGCAGGGGTGTAACAACAACTTTGATAATTAATAACACTATACATAAAAGTACAAACTTTAATCATGTGACCTTTCTTGCTTTCTGCAAAATGTTCCTTTCATACTTCTTGCAGGTAGTTATGTGTGTGTCTGTTGATATATGTCGAAGTGCAATGGCTGATTTTGACCAGTATTCCTCGACTGCTACATGATCTGACTATAATGTCAACTGAAGAGAAGCAGGTAGGAGCTAGCAGTGAAAAATAAGAGAACTTTAGCTGACAGGTGACAAAAACTTTCTGTCCATTAGTGTTATTTTAATTAACTTAGCACTGTGTGCGAGCAAGACCAGTTAATAGGAATTTATCTGCTAATATTTTGGAATTTTAAATGAATCTTTCATACGCTTTGCTTGAGAACATGTACATAATCAGGACAGGAAAATCATTCAAATCCCTAAGTTGCTGAATTCAATATTTTACTGGCTCCTAGATAACAAGGCGTGGGGCTGGATGAATACAGC
>JAHRHZ010000078.1:16173810-16200637 GCA_024137785.1 Ginglymostoma cirratum | reverse complement strand
GTGGGCCCGAAACGTCAAGCTTTCCTGCTCCTATGATGCTGCTTGGCCTGCTGTGTTCATCCAGCCCCACGCCTTGTTATCTCGGATTCTCCAGCATCTGCAGTACCTTTTATCTCTTTTACTGGCTCCTGTTCACTCAATTCCAAGTTTTCATACTATTGGCACAAAAATGTTAAATGGCATGCTTAGAGCCTTCCCAAGAGCAAATCCAATTTAACTTTTAAGTAGCATTTACATTCTTTAGTAGCACTCAATGATAACGTTGTCACCTCCAATTCAAAATGTTTTGAGTGCAAAGCGCAAGAGAATTGGACACATTACCTAGGTCGACTCTTCAGCACAATACAGAGAGAATGCCGTACTGTCGCAATTGCTGACTTTTGGCTGAAGCATGAAAACAAGAATCTGTCTGCCCTCTCAGATGACTATGAAACATCCCATGGTTCAATTTTAAGGACAGCAGCGAGTTTTTTTCCAGTATTATGGTCAACATTTATCCCTCAGTCTTCATCAGTTAAACAGTCCAGTTATTTATTACACTGCTGACTTTGGGAATACGAAGTAGGCACAAGTCGGCAGCTGTGGTTTCCTCACTACAGTGACTGTAAAGTATTTGAAATTTTGTAAAAGCCATTTCTGAATTTTTATATTTTGCCTACCCCTGTGCTGCAGCTTGACATATAAACATGAGTATAAAAGAAGGACATTTTCAATTTAAACTCTGATTTATATAACCATTATTACTCTATACTAAGCTGTCTACATCACTATATAGACCACAAATTTTCAGCTACAGCACACCATCATTTTTAGGGTCCACAGTGGCGCCAGGGCTAATAGCAAATACAGAGTGAGCTATAAATGTGCCTCGGAGCAAACAAATTTCTCCACAGACATCTTAAACAACAGTACACAGATGTAATTAACAGCAGTAAATACATCAGATATTATTAGGAAATGGTTTGGAATTGATTTGTTGTCATAATTTAGAGACTACAGATATTTATTTGCTTGACATCACATAATTTGCTTTTATTTTACAGACATCCTACATAAAAAGATTTTTATATTCCCCCTTTCATCAATATCAAGGGTGATGTCATTGTGGTAAAGTGCTGCTATAAATCTATTAATTTTATCTCCATTAACTGAAGACAAAAATGATTAAAATAGCACCATAAATATGTATGTTGAACTGGATAGGACATCTGCCCCTACACAAACTTGCACTCAACACAGAGCAATTTGTAGCATTGGTTGTTCTGAAAATTGAGCCCTTCAGAAAGCTCACTTTGTAGTAATAATGTGCAGTTCACAGTACCTCTGGACTGCTTGGACTGCTGTTTCACATTTTCAGAAACCAGAACAAAAAGTTCTAGTAAGACTTTCAAGTTCATATATAAGTTGAACAAAAAAATGCTCAGACTTTTAAAAAAAATCCTTCAGTGATTTTACTGGATACTGTGAAAAACAAAAAGTTGTGTAAGGAAGAGATCAATTCAGAGTGAAAATTTAAACACAATTGAGATAATAGTCAGAGCACCTGGCAATAGATTCACTTCTGCCAGAGTTGATTCCTTCAGTCATGATCTAGAAGTGACAGTCGAGAAAATTATATTTTATTCCAGGAATGAAAAGAAAAACAGGACATGAAATCCAAAACTACCTATACCTCGTACAGTGAGCACTCAACATATGTTCTGTATTACCGTAAATTAAAGTAAAATAAAGATGTTAATGGGAAAACATACAGCCTCAACAAATAATAGATTGGAATGATTTCAGTGCCACACTGTTCTGCTACCTCTACACATGAGAAGATGCATTTTAGTAATAGATTTAACACTTCATCATTTTGGATTGAATCAGAAGGTCTGGCAGCATCTACAAAGAGAAAGCAGGGTTAATATTTCAAGTCTAGTCACCTTTCTTCACAACAGATGGTAGCTAGGAAAAGGTGATATATATGCTGAATGCAAGCGGTAGAGGAAAATAGGGAATAGAATGAACAGGTGGGTGGAAATGGAGCCAAGAGAGCAGAATGGAAGTTAGGGAGATAAAGGGGTGGATGATAGTCTGCCAGGAAGAAAGTAAAGCTCATATTAGGGACCATGAGTTGGGGAAAATGGGTTAGCTGTGCTGAAAGCACATCAGCACTTCTTTCTCCCTGGCAGGCTATTCATTGTCACCCTAACTGTCATTCTGTCTCTCCTTCTCCATCTATCTGCCCACTGCATTCTCCTCTCCAAATCCCCTATCATCCGAATATATATCTTCCTAGCTACTATCAGTTCTAAACAAGGGTCACTGGACTCAAAGTGTTAACTCTGCTCGTTCTCCAGTGGCACTCTCAGACCTCCTGCAATTTCAGTTTCTTATTCAGATTTCCAGCATCCAATTCTCTGTTTTATCATTTCGGATTCATTTGGTTTGTTTTGTTCTATAGTGGAAATGGCCTTTAAAATAAATACATGCTTTCAAATACATTCACACCTTCTAATTAATGTGCTTTTAAAAATTGTTTCATTTTTAAAATAACACTTTGTCTGATATATTCAGTTCGTCACTGCCTTGTGGTACAATACTGTATTATCAGTGCTTTGCACTCCAAAATACCAACAGGTGCAAGTGCACAATTTTGGTGCTAGCCAGGCTGGCTGCTGTTTTAGACAGGGTGATAGTGCAACCTTAGACATTTGCTGAGGAGTCAGAATGTAATGTCGATCAGGGCATAGCACTGTGAGGATGACGGCGTTACTATTTTATTGACCATTGGAACTCAATGGTCTGGTTAGTAGTGTTACAACCTTGTACAACAGCAAACCCCTCTCATCCATGTTTTTTAAAGGACAATCAGCTACTTCGGGTAGTAACTATTTGATTCTGCTGACTCTTTCTGCAATTGAGCAAGTGTTGGGTACTTTCCAAAACTGCTTAAGCAACTGAAGGCTACAGGCAGTAGTCTGGCAGGTACGTTCTGCTTGTCCTGCAATGGAAGTTGAGACATTGGTCATTAATGCTGCACTGTGGTTGAGTCCAAAAGTGTTATATTGCAGTAGGCCACTAATTCCACACTGGAGAGGATGAACTTCAAGTTCTGTGCAAACCCTTTGCCAAGTTGATGCCAGACTTCTCCATGCTTCTTGACACTGACTGCAGAATTCCTGGTTGGTTTGCCATGGCACTAAACATGTCATTATGCATGACCACTCTGTAACCTATCTCATTTGACATTTCTTCAGCAGAATTCGAAAGAAATCCTTGAACATTTCATGGCACCTTATCTAAGTCTAATTAGAATGCTTTGTCTAGAATGAACTGCCAGAGAAATTGGTGGATACAGGTACAGTTACACCATTTAGAAGCATTTGGATGTAAGTTCATGAATAGGAATTGGAAGGATATGAGCCAAGTGCAGACGGGTGAGACTACTTAAATTTGGTAACATGGTTGACGTGGACTAGTTGGGCTGAAAGGTCTGTTTCCATGCTGTATGACACTATGAACACTTGTTCCATTGTTTCTGCCCTGTTTGGTGAATTGATAGATCTTCTCCTTCTTTCTATCTCTGGCACCAATCCTTTCAACGCATTGTTGGAATATGTTGAAGCCCCCACTTGTCATGTGGGATAATCCTCTGTCTTTTCCAGGTCAGAAACAGTTATGCAATGGCTCCCAAGACCTGTTCTAGTGGCATTGCAATTTCCCTTTGGAAACGGGCTAGCTTTCGGTAGTAGAGCCTAGTTTGAATTTATGGTTGCCTAGTACAATTTTGGACCCATGCCCAGATGTGCAGACAGTGCGCTTAGCCCTATGTACATGTTACAATCATTTATATTAGCAGGTAGCACTATGCAATAGGTATCCACTATCATGATCTCTGCATCCATTTCAAGCTTTGAACAATTTTGTAACTTTCTTGTTTTGTATAAGAACAGCTAACAGGCTAAGGTACAATGTGTTCAGATAGCTTCACTCTTACCCACAGCCAGGGTAGAATAATTGTCCTTCTGAATGTCTGGAGGACAAAGATTGCAAACAAAGATTATTATTACACATTTTAAACATTATTGACACACAATAATAATATAATTAAAACAACTGAGACAAGAAATTTATTTGAAATTCCCTGGTGATAATTCAAAGGTTTCTTTGTTCCCTGTTCCTGTTATGTAAACATGAAAGAGGTAATTTTTCAAGTTCACACTTTCAGCAGGCAACTTACCTCTCCTCCCTTGGGATCACAGTTTGGAACTTCCAGTGTGTGTTGCATTTACTTTTCTTGACCATTATTTTAAATTATGATTACGAGGTTACATTCTAAACTCCGATGCACACTTCCGGCATGCATGGCTTCACTCCAGAAATCACAGAATCCACTTTTTTAGTGTTTATTCCAAAAACATCTCCTTAACATATGTGAGTGGAATGCTCTTACAGCTTCCAAAACCTGTGTTTTCCTCGTCCTTCAATTAGCAAGTTGCACAAAAATGTATTTTATTGTATGAGCTACAATTGAATTGCATTACCACAGGGATTTATCTTCACTTTTGAGTATCTAGACAACAAATGCAGGGGTCGAAAGCTGACTGTCGATGCAGTGACTTCATTGGCATTTCAATATCATTTTAATCACAAGGCATTGCCTTTGGCCAATCAGTATCATTAATAAATATATTGTTGCTGCTGAATGGGCAGTACTTAAGGTTGGATACAACTCGAACAATACATCTGATTATTTTAAACTTTATTTTCTGTTCTAAGTTTGGCAATATTGCAGATTGTCTCTGGAGTTGGCATTGCAGTCTATCATGTTCATTCTGCCATAATGCTTAATATTGAAAGCAACTGAGAAAGGAAGAAAGGCCTTGCATTTGCGTGGCATCATTCACAACCACAGGGAACTTCAAATTGCTTTAAAGCCAATTAAGTATTTCTGAAGTGTTAGTCACTTCTGTAATGTAGGAAATATGGAAGCCAATTTGTGGCACAAAATAGACGCAACAAAGCCTAATTTCTACATCTAGGTATTTCCTTTGGGCTCAGCTCAGCATTTGCAAATACTCACATTCATATAATCTCTCATTTCTTACGAAATGGCCAATGAAATCTACCTCATAATTGGTACTCAAGGGGTGAACAAAGAACCCTTATTATTAAAATCTGAATGTATCATGTCCGAGCACTGGACAGCATTGACTAAGGTAGCTGAAAGGTTAATAATGATTAAGTTTATGAAATAACATTAAATATAATAGACATACAAACATAAACCTACAATTTGAAGTTCCTGGCTATATAATTACCTGTCATAGAGACAGCAAAGAATCACAATACTGCAACTCCCATGGACAAAGCTCTTCACTTTAAGAAGTAGCTCTCCATAAATTATTGAATTTCCATGAAATGTTGGAACAGAATAGAGTGAAAAATTCACTGATCTGTACCAAACATTTGGATCAGCCTATGATTTCATGAAATTACTACAAGCCTATTCATCTGTAAATGTTGTTTCTTTAGACAAGTGAGTGCTGAGATGCCATACTTAACAAATATTAGCATATTTAACTACCCTCTATCCTAATCAAGGAGCTACAGATGCATATTAATGCCTCTAGCAAACCAGACTAATCTACATTCTCAGCATCTATATGAATCCACTAACAATACTTAATCTTACTGTGACCGGCAAGAAAGAATCTATGAAGCAATCCATCATGGATTTTCATGACAAGCAATTAATTTGTTTTAGGCCAGAGGTAGGAGGTATCAATGATGATGATTTCAAACCCATGCGCATATTCATATTCTATCCCCCATTTTTGTCAGTATCATTTTTCAGGGTAGGTGGAGAGATTTAAAATGAACAAGTTTAAATATTTAACATGAGGATTTCCACTGTAGATCCACGCATATTATCGTATCCATTCACGGTAGCAATATTACTTTCCAACTTCCTTTCAATCAACTCCTATTAATAACCAAAAATAATATTTTATTATAAACAGATTATTTGCAAAGAACTAAATTGTAATATTAGAAAGGGTCAAGACGTTTTAGATAGGTTACAGCTAAAGCAATGATATGACACAACAATTTGGGGATTAGAAAACAGCCCATCCAATTGTTGAATAATGATACCAGATGTGCAAGTCTAATAGGTGCAATTTGCTAAATACTGGAATAATTAAGTGCAACTCGATCACACTGTAATCTATTGTACATTCAGACTTCTTCCTTGAGGCTTCATTAGCAGTTCCGGCCCCGTGTCCTACTCTGTCATTTTCTTAAATCTGAAAGTAAATGGCTTTCTGTAAACCTGTAACTTCAAATAAAACAAACAGGAAATCTCCCGCTGTATACAAAGAGAAACACATGTCTGATGCTGGGCCTCAAAACCATCTGGAAATGGGAGAATTAAATGAAGAAAACTTCGACATGCATTTTGTTGGCCCACATCCAGTTTAATGAGAAGGCAATACCCTTTTTGACTTTAATCTTTCTTTATTGAATTGCCTATTACAGATTAAACTATGAAGGAAATAAGGAATATGGACCTGAGGCATGATTTTCCAAAGATTTGCATTGTGCATTTCCGCCACATTTTATAGATGCATTGATTTGCATTTACAATGTTTTTCCACATTCTGTAAATGCTTCATTTACCAAGCTGTATGAACAAAATATATATATGTAATGGCATTTTCAAACCACCAAAGGAATTTTCTCTAACATCTATGTGCTATTTGAAAAATAATTACCTCCTATAAATCACTGATCTGGCTACAAAGGAGTTAGATTGCTTTTTCAATATCCTGAAAATATCAAAAGTACAAGCGAAATGAGCAGTGCCAATGTGAAAAATAAATCATAAAATTCAGTTTTGTTTGGAGAATACAAACCAAGTGAATATTGTTCTGATGATATCAGCACAAAGGATGCAATGATGCATTTTGACATAATTTATGCTGAATGTCATAAGTAAAGAGGTGTGTCCATTTTTAAAAATGAAACTGATGTCCTTCAAACGATAGCCTATAACTTGGAGAAATTATACTTCTCCATCATTAAGGATAGATATCAGGTTCAACCTGATTGCGACATAGAAGGATGAAGTTTCAAAATTCTCTGGTGCAATCTAAATCTGGGAACGCAATTTTAACAATACATTCCTGTGTTTTCTGTTTGTTATATTTGAAGTATAGTCCCTACTCCTTTAGGCCAACTGGAGCTACAGAAGTGACATTTCCCGTTGCAAATTTCGAGAGAAAAGTGAGTCTCCAGTGCTCTCAGGATAAAGTACACTTTATATTGTGAATGCAAGCTAGCGTACCTGGGTCAGTGGCATCATCAAAGTGCATTAAATCAATTGGTTTAGAGTCACTGGGGCAGAATGGAGTGACCTAACTATAAGACAATGGTTGAGAGAAATGTTGACTGTTTATGAGCCTTGTAAAGTTTCACCAGCTCCAACACAATAATTGCTTAGGAGTAAGAAGACAACCTTACAGCTAAATGATATTTATTAAAACATCATTATTTTACGACAATGATTGATTGTTATAGCCCTTAGGTGACTATTATTTCATGCTGAAGCTCAACAGTACAACAAACTTTGGCAAATTCTGGCCATCATCTCTAGCAATTTTATTTTGTTTTCAGGGTTGATGAAGTTTTGAGCTCATTAAGTGTGGGAAGTGGGAGCAGTGCAGTGAATATTTAAAGATATGTGAGGATTTATGGAATTGAAGTTTTGCTTACCAACATCGTTTACTGAATGAAGATTGAAGCTGCCTTTATGTATTTAAGCAATTGGGTTTTCTCAGTCTTTAATAGCATACTGACTACAGAAGTGTGAGATTTCTGACCCAAACTGACAGTTCATCTTGCCCCTTTGGGTGACATTGTCAGTTTCAATCTGCTGCTAGACTCTAGGATGTCTTCTGCGCTATCCAGAAATTGAACAACTCTTAAACAATAAACAGAAAGACTCTCATCCCATCAGTCCAGCTTGGACTTAGTGATACCTCATAGACGTGAAAGGAATAATTCTTCATTGATTGAAGTTTATACAACACCTTTTACTATTCTCCTCCAATACGTTATCTTTCTGGTTCCATGCTCTTCCTAACTGGCAGATTTAGAAAATGGCAATTTGTACAATATAGCATCAGCTATATGCATCGATCATAAATTTGTGTATATTTCCCAATTGGTTTTTCAGATTTTCACACATCTTTCTGATTATTGTAACGCCATCATTCCTTTACAGAAAATGATTGTCTGACACATTGAATTTTGACATCTGGGGGAATATGGACTGAAAAAAGACATGAAAAATCTGCGAGCTGGTTTTGTACCTTACTTCAGGAAAAAAGGTTATAATTTGACTAAAATCCAACATAATCCCTCAGAATTTTTTTTGTAAACTAAATGGCATTTAATTTTACAAATCTGATAAATTTGATTCAAAGCATGATCATTTTCAAAATAGACCTGCTAGTTGTTCTAAGTCACCATCTGACTGCTTTAAACATTATGCCAGTAGTAGTGAGGCTTCAAAACAAATATAATTCAGTACTGTCACTAACAAAATAATAAGGAACATTTATCTATTCTAATATTCTAATTGATGAGCAATGAACAATTGGTACTACAGCATTGCAGGTCAGTCACTGACCTCATCCTTCCCTACTGAAAGCATGATATCAGTGAAATTACTCCACTGCACATATTTAAATGTGCTTCCCACCACTTGTGGTGGAAAGTAGAGGGCTGGTATTTTTTGTGCAAAGATCATGTCTACCTGATGGGTTTCCTCATGGCTGGTTTTATTCTGAGTGAAATACTTCGACCAGAAACTCCCCACCATGTTGCTTACTGTTCTGCAATTCTGAAACATTTTCTTTTGAATATTGACTGAAAGGGTTAACTGTGACTGAGTGAAGTAATCAGCATCCATGATGTCACAGGGACTAGGCTATTTTTAACCCATCTTCGGCCATCCATCCAGAAAGATTATAGAATCAGCCCCATCCACATTCACTATTTATCTGCTTATTAATTCCAAGATTCTCACCTCCACTATTTTGGGTGTTATTCTATCTGTTGATTATTCCTTTTAGTCATGTCACTCCTAAATTTGACCCTATTGGTTTGAATCTATCTGCAGTTTCTGTTTTATTTCAAATTCCAACATCTTTAGTACATTGTTTTTATAAACCCATATCTCCATGTCCTACTCTTACATTCCAAGTCTACTTCATCTCACTGCCATTTCCTTCCAAAGCTGTAAGGGATGTGTTTCTTCAGGCTTCTTGCTTTCAAGAAGGAATTAGCTATAGTTCAAGGGCTAAAGGGGCAGCACGGTGGCTCAGTGATTAGCACTGCTGCCTCACCGCACCAAAGACTCAGGTTAAACTCCACCCTCGAGTGCCTGTCTATGTAGAAAATGTACATTCTGCCCGTGTCTGCATGGGACTCCCTGGGTGCTCTGATTTCCTCCCACAGTCTAAAGATATTAAAGTTATGTGGATTGGTCATGCTAAATTGCCCCATAGTGCCGAGGGATGTGTAGGCTAGGTGTTTTAGCCACGAAAAATATAGGGTAGCGGCATGGGTCTGGGTCAGAAGTCCTTTAGTGGGTCAGTGTGGGCTTGTTGGGTTAAATGGCCTGTTTCCACTCTGTACAGACTCCATGGATCAAAAGGTAGGGGAAAGAACTACTGGCTACAGGCTACTGAGTTGAATCATCAGCCTTGATCATAATGAAAGATAGAGAAGACTCAAAGAGCCAAATTCCATACTCTCATTCCTATTTTCAATGTTTTAGTGCCTTTCGTGTCTCTAACTCATAAACTCAACCTTGTGGCTCTTGAAACAGTTGCAAAGTGTGAATATCTCCATTTTCTTTCACTGACCAGAACTACAAAGAGAACTCAGGGCCTGGTCTATCCTGAGAATGGGGCAGATTTGGAAGGATTTCCTCTGATTTGTGAGGCTGAATTTTCTGATGAACTTCAGCTCCCCTGACATCCAGACAAAATGGGATGCCAGAGAGCAGCAATGCCAGCAGTGGGACCATTTCAGCAATCTTCCTAATACTCTGCCTCTGGTTTTGCCTTCCTATCAAGGAAGAGCTTTCAATGTTGCAAGTGCAATTAGAGAGGCAACAGCTTCAGGGAAAATGTGGTTGTAGAGGCATGTTGAAGAACAGAAGAGCTTCTCAGCTTGAAGACATCATTGTTAGCCAGTACAGCAGTGAAGAAATATACAAAATCAAGGCCAGTGTGTCAATAGGACTGGTGGGAAATGTGCTTTACTCAATTGGGATGAGCTGAGTTTTCAGTGTTTCATACCCGTAGATATATTACAGGGAGGCTATTTTATAGAGCTGGCAGACTTCACAGTCAGCAGGGGCAAGGCTGCCAAATCCCTATGAATTGGGGCAATTGGTAATTGTCTGTCTGCCTGTCTGGAGTCAGCTGCCAGTCTGATTCCCAGCCTGACCCAGAAAAGCTTGCTGACAGCAGAAATGCATGAGGGACCTGTCCTGACTCGGCTCCCTCCCACTTTACCAGTTCCCACTGCTCCAAGCCCACCATCACATGGCTGGGAAACTTCAGCCCATAGTCCTTGTTTCTGCTTTGCTAATTAATGCTCTACGATTAAATGATACCCCAAGGGTTGAGTCTACTATCCTTCCATCTTAATTTCAACAACAATCCTGGAGGCTGCGTGTCACCATTTTTTTTCTTTCTGTGGAAGATGGAAGTTGATAAGGACAAATAGAAAGTATTGCACTTTCATCTTGCCACTGTTACTTTATTTTGTAGTATCTGAATAACCTCCTGGGAATCAATTGTCTCTCTGGTTTGGAATTTTCTGTAAACTTGACTAGTTTGCATTGAGCTCTTAAGTCCAACTCATTAATGTAAATTGGAAACAGTAGGGGACACTGGAATGCCTTACTTACCACTTCAACTCCCTTTCACTTTCACATAACTTGTCCAGCAAATATATACTGTTTCCTAAGCTTCAATCAATTACTTTTTCATTCCCAGATTTTATCATGAAACTTTACCGGTTTAAGTCTGAGCATAGCCATTCTTGAGAAATTGTAGTGAATATAGCTTTGGAATTCAAGGTGCAACATAAAGGGTTTTCATTGTTTGGATTATTGTTTCATCAAAAATGACAAGGATGTTGATGAAGTAGGAACTTGTCTTGTTGAATTCAGATTAGTTTTTGTTTACTAAATTATCATAATGCCTACAATCATTTAAGTTCCATCCTGATAATCAGTTTCATTAATTTTCGTAGTATTTGTGTAAAATCAGCGGGTTAATTTTTAACAGGGTCCTTTATGAAAATTGGATCTATTTTCTCCCAGTCTCAATCCATAAAGATGTTCCTTTTATAAGCTCATTCAAAATGACCATCGATAACTCTCAAACATTATCCATTGTCTTTTCTTAATATTGTAGCCTATATACCACACATGGCTAGAGCATTAATAAACTTTCTCCTTTTAGCAATGTCAAGGATCTTCAATAAGATTTTGTTCAAGCTAGTTTTTAAATTGTTCATAGGATGTGGGCATTCCTGGCTAGGCCTATCTATTGCCCATCTCTCATTGGCTTTGAAGAAAGGGTCAAGAGATACCTTTCTCAATTATTGCAGTCCATGGGAAGTGGACACAACCATAGTGATGTTAGGAAGGAGGTTCCATAATTTTGACCCAGTGGCAGATAAGAAGTAATGAATGAGGTCCAAGTCAGGATAGTATATGAATTGAAGGGAATTTGAATTGATAACAATAAGGACTGCAGATGCTGGATGCTAAAGTCAATAAATGTGGAGCTGGAAAAGCACAGCAGGTCAAACAGCATTTGAGGAGCAGGAAAGTCAATGTTTAGGGCCAAAGCCCTTCATCAGGACTCTGTATCTGCTGCTATTGATCTGGTGATAAAGGTTATGATTGTATAAAGTACCGCTGAAAAAGCCTTGGTGAATTCTGCTGTGTATCTTAAGATGTCACACCCTGCTGTCACTGTAGGCGTGATAGTTTGGCACCAAGCTGCTTTGTCTTGGATGGTGTTGAGTTTCTTGAATGTTGTTGGAGCTGCACTCAATGCTTCAAGTGGAGAATATTCCATCAAACTTCCAACTTCTGCCTTTGCAGATAATGGACAGATAGTTAGGAAGTGAGTAATAGAACACAGAATTCCTAGCCTATAAATGCTCTCACAGTCATTTGATTTATATATTTGGATAAGTGCAGTTTCTCGTCAATAGTAATCGTAAGGATGCCGATAATGGGGTTTTCAGTGATGTTAATGTCATTGAAAGTCAAATGGAGTTGATTAGATCCTCTCTTGCTAGAGATTGTACTTTCCTGGCACTTGTGTGGCATGAATGTAACTTGCCACTTACCAGCTCAACCCTGGATGTTGTCTAGGCTTTAGTGCGTGAGGATGTGGACCACATCACGATTTGTGAAGAGGTGAATGGTGCTGTACGTTGCACAATGATCAGTTAACGTCCCAATTCTGATCCGACGATGGGTGAAAGTTCATTGGTGAAGCTGACTGACCTAGAACAACACCCTGAAGAACTCCTGTCTTGGGACTGAGATGATTTACCTCCAATAGCCACAATCAGCTTCCTCTGTGGTAGATGCGACTCCAATCCAATTTCCCTGATTCCTTTTGACTCCAGATTTGCTTATACTCTTTGATGCAGCACTCAAAAGACCCAAGTGAGAGGAGGGTTCAAAAAAGTGGTACATGGTTCTCCTCAGTGGCATCAAAACAACATTCTACTCCTCAGGTTTAGTTCCATTGGCATCATTAAAGGTTTTCAGCCTTTCACTCGTAGTTGTGTTTTACACATACAGTTGTGCTTTACCTCAATTTTTATTTGCCTCTCTAATCACAGTTTTAATGTGTTTCCAACATGTTTTCGATTCATCCCAGTGGCTGATCTCACTTTGATATCTGTATAATCTTCTGCCTTTTTATTCCAATTATGATTACTTTGATAATTCTTTCCAGATGATGCCTTATTAATCCTCGACAGCGCATTTCAAACCTGTAACCTTTACTTGTAGCTGCATGCATATCTCCACTTGCAAGTTCCCCTTCAGGTCACATACTACCTTGATTTGGAAATAAATTTCAGTTCACTGGGTCAAAATCCTGAATTTCACTAACAATAAGATTGGTGTACTTACACAAAATTTACTGTAGCAGTTTGTGATAGCAGCTCATCATCACTTCCTCAAGGGGACTTATGGATGGGTAACAAATGTTGACCTTACCAGGGACACCCTGCATCCCATGAATGAATTAAAAATGTCAGGATGTACTAATCCTGAGTGTGTATTTATTTTGAAATCCCAGCATCATACAAAAAAAAACTGCTGCATTCATTTTGTGCAGAAAAGTTGTTGAACAAACAACCCATTGGTTTATTTATAGGCTGTGCTTTTTAAGCTTCAGTTGTTGGATGGTGATTTGTGAAAGAAATAATGGTGAGGCTATTGGCATTCTCCATTATTAAAGTGTAAACTGAATCATAGAAACCAGAGGATCATAGAAATTTACAGCATGGAGTTGGCCATTTAGCTTCTCATCTCTGCACAGGAGGCTTTCAACCTAATCCGCTTTCTTACTTTTGGTTCATAACCTTGTCAGTTTCAGCCTTTACAAATGTACAACTGTTACGCCTCACTGGGATAGCACACTGGAAATCAAACCCTGATATTCCAGGGTCATCATAACAAATAGAAGTTTTATCTAAGTATGCAAAGTTCCCTATTTACCTGCCTAATAAATTCAGGCTAACAGGTCTGTTCTATATACCTAACAAGGACTATTATTTTTGACAAATGAATAGATATATGGTTAGAATTCTAACCACAAGTAAACAACTGTGAACTGTCACTATATTAGTTACCAGTCTAGCAGTTAAAACTCTACCCCCCTTTTAAAAGCCCTAACCACACACACACAGACAGTTGAAAAGGATATTGGTGTTATGGGTTAAGGCGTGGGCTGGCAGGGATATGACTGAGGAAACAGTTCATTGGCACCTGTTCTCAGGATTTAATGGTGAGGAAGGGTCACCGGACCCGAAATGTTAACTCTGTTTTCTCCTTCACAGATGCTGCCAGAGCTGCTGAGCTTTTCCGGCAACTTTGTTTTTGTTTAATGGAGAGGGTTCTTTTATTTCCTGAGTTCTTTAGTTCTCTGAGCTTTTTCTTATGTTCTTTCACTTCTTCAGACAATGAAGAGAGTGGCTGATTTACAAATTATAATGTCTTCGACTTTTTTGGCTAAAGGCAATAGCGTATAGCAACTAAATAAAAACCGAAAGAACTGCGAATGTTGTGAATCAGTAACAAAAACAAAATTGCTGGAAAAGCTCAGCAGGTCTGGCAGCATCTATGAAGGACAAAACAGACTTAACGTTTCGGGTCCAGTGACTCCTCCTCAGAACTAATAGTGGCTGGGAAAACATCAGTTTTTATGCAGAAAATAGGGAGGTGGGTGGGGTAGGGAGTAAACGGTAGGATAGAGCCCAAAGAGCGAGAAAGACAGTTGGACAGACAAAGGAGTTGCTAACGATCAGGCTGGGAGGGTGAGTAGTTGTTAATGGGGACTGTTAGTGACTAACAACAGGGGGTGTGTAATAGCAGGCTATGTGGTAACAATGCCTGGTGTGTGGGCTAGGGGGCTGGCACTTGGGAGAGTTTAGGCCCCAAAATTATTGAACTCAATGTTGAGTCCGGACACCTGTAGGGTCCCCAAGTGGAAAATGAGGTGTTGTTCCTCCAGCTTGCACTGGGCTTCACTGGAACACTGCAGCAAGCCAGAGACAGAGATGTTGGCCAGGGGGCAGGGTGGTGCATTAAAGTGGTAAGCAACAGGTCGTTCAGGGTCTTTTTTGCGAGCAGAACGTAGATGTTCTGCAAAGCAGTCGCCAAGTCTACGCTTCATTTCCCCAATGTAGAGGAGACCACATTGTGAGCAGTGAATGCAGTAGATCAGATTCTGGGAAGTGCAGGTGAAGTGTTGCTTCATCTGAAGGTATGTTTGGGCCCTTGGATACTGGGGAGGGAGGAAGTAAATAGGCAGGTGTTGCACCTTCACCGGTTACAGGGGAAGTTGCCATAGGGCTGTGGAGGGATGCTGGGGGTGAAGGAAGTGTGGACCAGGGTGTCCCAGAGGGAATGGTCCCTGTGGAAGGTGGACAAGGGAGGGGAGGGGAATATGTGTCTGGTGGCGGCATCTCGCTGGAGGTGACAGAAATGGCATCTGATGATCTTCTGGATGCGGATGCTGGTGGGGTGGCAGGTAAGGATAAGGGGAGCCCTATCGCTGTTTTGGAAGGGAAGAGGAGGGGTGAGGGCGGAAGTGCGGGAGATGTGTTGGACCTGATTGAGGGCCCTGTCGACAACGGAGGTGGGGAATCTTCAGTTGAGGAAGAAGGTGGACATTTCGGACGCTCCCTTGTCAAAGTTGGCCTCATCTGAACATATGCAACGGAGACGGAGGAACTGAGAGAATGGGATGGAGTCTTTACAGGAAGTGGGGTGTGAGGATGTATAGTGCCAGTAGCTGTGGGAGTCAGTGGATTTGTAATGGATATTAGTGGCCAGTCTATCCCCAGAAATGGAAACAGAAATGTCAAGGAAGGGAAGGTAGGAGTCAGAGATAGACCAGGTGGAAATTGAAGGCAAAATTGATGAAGTTTTCCAATTCCAGACGAGAGAAGGAAGCAGCACCGACAATATCATCGAAGTATTGGAGAAAGAGTTGTGCATGGGGGCTGGAATAGGACTGGAACAAGGAATGTTCCACACACAGAGAGAGGCATATCTAGGGCCCATGTGGGTACCCATGGCAACCCCTCTTATCTGAAGATAATGAGAGGAGTTGAAAGAGAATTTGTTGAGGGTGAGGACAAGCTTGGACAAGCGGAGGAGGGTGGTGGTGGGTGGGGATGGTTCAGGTCTTTGCTCCAGGAAGAAGCGGAGAGCCCTAAGACCCTCCTGGTGGGGAATGGATGTGTAAAGGGATTGCACATCCACGGTAAAGAGGAGGCGGCTGGAACCGGTAAACTGGACATTTTGAAACCGACGTAAGGTGTCAGAGGAATCATGGATATACGTAGGCAGGTTTTGGTCTGGGGGGAGAAGACTGAGTCAAGGTAGGAAGAGATGAGTTCTGTGGGGCAGGAGCGGGCTGAAACAATGGGTCAGCTTATAACAACTGGTAGGAGAAAACAATTGGTCTTTCTTTTACAGGGGGTGTAAGAGAGAGAGAGAGAGAGAGAGAGACCATGTTCCTTGCCTTCACTGGTTCCTCAAACCTATAAGCTGGTGAGCTACTCAGGAATCAATCAGGGAGCTGTCATCAGGCTGACCAACTTTGACATCCATAACTGGTTATAATTTCTCAAATCAATCCGCTACTTATTACTAGCCAAATCTCACCACACATTTGGTGCCATGTTGTCTAATTACAACATCCCCTATTGCTTGCAAAGCAATACTGTAAATGTAATTTACAATGCGTTTCAATAACATGCTTTTTAAAAGTACAGCAATTTCTTCCTCAGTCCTTTGTTGTGACCAGTCCTTTCCTAATTCAGTCCACAATCAAAAACAAATTAAAACAAAAAGAAGCAGTCTTCACACAAACATATGAGTTAGGATCAGGCACAGGCCATTCAGCCTCGAAGGCCTGCTCCACCATTCAGTAATATCACAGCTAATCTGATTGAACAACTTGACAATTTTCAGTTAATCAGGGAGAGCCAGCATGGATTCATGTTTGATAGGTTATGCCCCACAAAGCTTCTGAGATTTTTAAAGAGCCAAAGTAGCTCACAGGGGAATGTCTATGAATGTTGTTTATATGGACTTCCAGAAGGAATTTTTGATTGATTGACTGACTTATTGTCACAGGTACTGAAGTACAGTGAAATGTTTTGTTTACAAGCAGTGCAGGCAGATCATAGTAAGCAAGGATGTACAGATCAAAAAGACTTGGGCAAAGACATATAGGTTACATTGCACAGGGCATGATAAAGTCCCACATTAAAGACTGTTAATAAAAATAGAAGCCCACGGAATTGAGGGAAAATAACTGAAATGGCAGCGAAATTGGTTGAGTGGCAGATAATAGAAAGTGGAGATAATGGATAAGTACTCACATTGGCAGGATGTGACCAGTGATGTGCCTCAAAGATCTGTGTTAGGGCCTCAATTATTCACATTATTTATTAATGACTTGGATGATGGCATAGAAAGTCATATATCCAGATTTTCTGATGGCACAAAGTTAGGCAGCATTATAGATAGTGTAGATGATAGCATAGTATTACAAAGGAACATTGATAGGCTAGATAAATGGACAAAATTGTGGCCGATGAAGTTTAATATAAGCAAGTGTGCGTTACCCATTTTTGACTGAAAAAAGATGGATCAGGTTACTTTCTAAAAGTTATGAAGTTAAATACATGGATGTCCAAAGAGATTTGGGGTTCAGGGCATAGATCTTTAACATGTTACAAACAGGTGCAGAAAAAATAAAGGAAACTAATGGAATATTGACCTTTATATCAAGAGGACTGAAGTACAAGGATGCAGAAGCTATGCTGCAGTTAGGCAAAACCGTGGTTAGACCTCACTTGGATGACTGTGAGTAGACCTCGGCACCACTCTTTGGCCTTGGAGGGAGCACAATCACAATCTAGGTTTACAAGACTGATACCTCTACCTCAGGGATAATTAATGAGGAGAGATTGATCAAATTCGGCTGCTTTCTGTCAAATTTAGAAAGTTAAGGGGTGAGCCAAACAAAGTCTTCAAGTTAGTAAAAGCAAAATACAGGGGAGATAAAGATTGACAATTTCTACTGGTTGGGGATTCTAGAACTGGGTCATAGTCAAAGAAATAGGCTGGACTGTTCAGGAGAAAGGTTAGGAAGCACTTCTACACAGAAAGGTTGGTAGATGTTTAGAATTCTCTTCCACAAATGGCAGTGGATGCAGAACTAGTTGTAAATTTTAAATAGATACATTTTTGTTAAGCAATGGAATGAAGGGATATGGGCTAATGATAGTTGTGTGGAGTTAGGCCACTGATCAGCCATGACCTCATTGAATGGGGGAACAGGCTTGAAGGGCTAAATGACCTACTCTTGTTCCTATGCTCCTATTGTGACCTCAACTCCATTTTCATATCTATCACTGACTGTCTTTGAACTCCTTGTTAAGGAAGGAATCTTTTTCTCTTCACTCATGGGGCATGGGCATTTGTGGTTAGCCAGAATTTACTGCCTGTTCCTAGTTTCCCCTGAGAAGGTGATGGTGAGCTGCTGCAGTCCATATGCTGTAAGTAGATTCACAGTACCATTAGGGATGAGTTCCAGGATTTTGAACCAATGACTGTGAAGGAACAGTGATATATTTCCAAGTCAGAATGGATGAGTGGCTTGGATGGGAAATTACAGTTGGTGGTGTTTGCACCTATCTGGATCCCTTGTCCTTCTGGATGGAAGTGGTTGTGGAAATGGAAGGGGCTGTCTAAGCATCTTTGGTGAATTTCTGCCCAGCATCTTGAAGATAGTACACTCTGCTGCTACTGAGTGGTGGTGGTGAAGGGAATGGATATTTCCGATCAATGGTAACCCCAGGATGTTGATAGGGGGTGATTCAGTGATGGTAATACCATTGAATGTTAAGGGGTAGTAGTTAGATTTCCTGTTAATGATGGTTAATGTCTGGCACTTGTGTGGCACAAATGATACTTGCCACTTTTCAACTCGAGGTTGGATATTGTCCATGCCCTGTTGCATTTGAACATGGACTGCTTGGTATCTGAGGAGTCAAGAATAGTGCTGAGTATTGAGCAGTCATTAGTGAAAATCCCACTTTGAGCCTCATGATGGAGGAAAGTCATTGATGAAACAGCTGAAGATGGTTGGACATAGGACACTACTCCGAGGCACTCCTGCAGAGACATCCTGAAGCTGAGATGATTGACCTTCAACAACCATGATTCCTTTGTGCTAGGTATGACTCCAACCAGAGTTTTACCCCAATTTCCATTGATTTCAGATTTACTAAGGCAAATCCTTTATGCTACATTTGGACAAATGCTGCCTTGCTGTTAAGGGCTATCACTCTCACCTCACCTCAAGTTTGCACTTCCTGGTTCAAACCAAATGCCTCATTAACAATTCTTGAATTTAGTTAGTAATGAAATTACTCAAGGAATTAGCCTATTCACACACATTCCAGCTTCTGTAGAGCATCCCATTTTGAGTGGCAGTTTATTTACTGCAAATTCCAACGCAGCGTCTTGTGAAATGATCGACAAATAAATGAAGCCATCAAGAACAAATACCTTTATATTCCTAGATCCTGGCTTACTATATTTTTGAACCTTGACTCAAATTAAATTGGCCAGTTATTACTTTGTATGTTAAATAGGATGCTATGCATTCCTTATTTTCTGTATTGAGCTAGATTTTCTATTTAGCTATGAAGCAACAACACCTGCCACTGACCTCAAAGGAAGTTATTCAGGAGAGTCTGGTAAAAAAGAAGACTTTCACTTATATCTCTTGGCTCACACTTGTATCTATATCCATGAAAAGGAGACACATCAAAGCACTTTTCACTAAACAATGTAGTTTAGAGTGTACACTGATGTAGAGCAGCAAATCCCTGTTACATGGATTCCAACTTTCCAGGTGCCAACTACCTTCTAACACTAGATCATGGAGGTCTTCAGTCATGCAGTGCCTGTCGTGATTAATCAGCCTGAGCAGCCAGTCACATTGAAGTATTCTCCCAGACAGCAAAACACTGATTCTTAATTCATTTTAAATTGTAGGAGACAGTGAATGAAATAATTGCAACATAAACATAGAAATGAGGTGGATATCAAAATGTAATAAACCATATAATCTTAGTTTATAAATGAGTCTTTGTTTATGTTGCGATTTTTCTAATGATAATGGAGAAATTTAACATTCAACAAATATAAAGTTACACTTTCAGGGCTGATGAGGATGTTGAGCAGTAAAAATGAAACTTAAAATGATATAAAACACACTGGTCCACCTTACCAACAAGTGGCAACAATTTCAATTAGGTTTTCATTGAGTTCAGGCGTGGATGCCATTGTCAGTCCAATGATTTGTCATTGCTTATAATCTTGGGAACCTCAGTAATGCAACCTCTTGGGAAACAGAGTCACTTCTGATGTCTGCATATAGTCAGTTAAATGCAGAAATATACAAGTTGCTGTCACTGATAGTATATATGGCTACATTTAACTGACCATGTGCAGATGTTAGAGGATGAGGTCAGAATCAGAGGAGCTAGAGCATTATGTGGATGATTGACCATTGCCATGACAGAGCCATAGAGCCATTTCAGCATGGAAACAGACCCTTAGATCCAACACATCCGCGCTGGTCAGACATCCAAATCTTACCTAGTCCCATTTGCCAGGATTTATCCCATATCCCTCTTATTCATATACCCACCCAGAAGCCTTTTAAATGTTGTAATTGTACCTGCCTCCACCATTCTCTCTGGCAGCTCATTCCATACACACACTATGCCTCCGCATGAAAATGTTACTCCCTTATAAATCTTTCCCCTCTCACCCAAAGCCTATGTCCTCAAGTTTTGGACTCCTGCACTCCGGGGAAAAGACCTGGGCTATTTACCCTATCCTTGTCCCTCATGATTTGATAAACCTCTGAAAAGTCACCCCCTCAGCCTCCTATGGTCCAGGGTTAAAAAAACCCAGCCTGTTCAGCTTCTCCCTATAGCTCAACTACTCCAGTCCCAAGCTACCCAAATATGCTGAACGAAAAGATGATAATTTATCAACTCAAGTGCTGAATCACTTGTGTATTTCCTGAGAATTCCCCTTTTAACTTAACCCTCTTGATAGACATATCCTTCATACCATTTTGTAGCAAAATCTGTCTTGCTTCCTATTCTGACTTTGTGAGTTATCAAGTATGTCCATTTTTCTAATATTTACCTATGTCACACTACAGATGCCCAACCAAAGTTGTTCACTGTGTATCTTTTCATTTCTCACCTAATCGAGTTCTTTAATCTCTCTATCATCACCTCAGAGGAATTGAGCAACAGTTGATAAGAATACATTGGTTGAAATGAAAAATAGACATTACCTGAGCCTGTGGATGTCAGACAGCATGAATGTAACAAAGAATCTTAATTGGCATATGTTTTGGAATGTCAAATTTCATCTTATCCAAAAGTCATCAATGATTTTCCCTTAGTTTTTGGATTCAAGTATGAATGGGGAAGGAGTAATTGGTATAAAGTGAATCAAAAAATATATTAAAAGTAACACTTTTAAACTGAAATGGTATCAACAATATCTTTGGATTAAATTGTACAACTACATTAGACAAAAGATTATGATTCCATCTCAAACATTGACACTATGTTAAAATATGCTCATTGCTGCATTAAAAATATATTCAAATGTATTCATCTCTTTTTCACTTCTACTGCATTTTCTACCTTCTTTGTCTTTGATTTTTTATTATGATCCTTGATTGAATTAATTGTTTATTAGGGCCTAACTTCAAAGAATAATCATTTCATGGATCAAGCCAATTTTATTTTAAAACCTTACTGAAAGTCAACATTGCAACCTAAAACATTTACTTGACAAAATTCCCTCTTCAGAAAGTTGGAAGTACATAGGAATGGAATATGTTGATTTACAATGTTCTGGCACTCAAACACAGCTGACAGAGTGCAATTATTCTAGTGGGTGGGTTGTGTCAAATTATGTACACTCATCAGCCTTATATGATTTATATGGGATTTTATTGCTTTTCCTTGCTTCCTGTGATTATATCGTTGAATCTAAGTTCCATCAATGGGAAAATTGCCGTATCAACCAAAAACCAAGGAGCAAGGAGTGAATTCTACAGTCCCAAACTGTAGACTGTAGATATTCAGTGTATAACACAAGTGTTATCATTGTAGGCTTTGCAATTTGAAAGCACCACATGACAGTTCAGCACACATGTGAGTTCAGATGAGGTCTCTGACTAGTAAACTAACCTTTAAAGGAGTAATGACGCTTCTCCCATGTTGTGAAAATTGATAGGGATCCAGAATGAAGCACGATCATGATTGCAAGCACAGTACGAATCATGTGTTTTTCAATGCTTTACTGCTTTTATCCTCCATTCTGACACACACTCTTTGAGGCTCTCCCCACCACAATATTTTAAGACTATTTTATCAACACTCTGGAATGTTCATCCAAACCCTCCCTTGCTGACACCTCACAATGTTGAAAATTATCCCTTTGATTACATCTTCCATCTTCACCCTTAATTTTTTTCCGACTTTCTGCTGGGTATTCACATTCTGACCTTTTAAATGAAAACTATGGGTGCGTGCTGTTCTTGTCAAATTAAATTTTTACCGAGGGGTATTAACTATTGTAGTGAGTTGATTTATTTTCCTTGTATCTCTGCGCTCAAATTCACTCCATAGTTATTGGATAGAAACCTCTTTCCATTTGTAGTACGGGTTTTACAAACCTGGCAGTTTCATGTCCATTTCTTGGAGAATTGCATCTCTAAATCAGAGGGCATAGATTTGAAGTATTTTGCAAAAGAAGTAAATTAAGAAAATAAAGTCTCACACAGTGAGTAGTTAGAGTCTGGAATGCATTGCTAGGAATTACAACGGAGGGTATTACAGGATTATTGAAACAGAAACAATGTACAGGCCTGTGAGGAAAAGACAGGAGATTGTTACAAAATCAAAATGCTTAGAGAGGTCTTGCAAACATAATTGGCCAAATTCTATGATTTGGTCAAAGGCACAGGGGCCGACGGTCACCTCTTCTCTGAGAAAATGTTGGATTTAATCACTGTTCTGAAAGGCAAATCTGAACAAATGATCACAAGTTCATGATGCAAATATTGAAGGGGGCTATTCAGGCCATGAAGTCTAGATCACCATTTGATGAAATCGTGGTTGATATGACAGCCCACAACTCCACTTAGCTGTCTTTTCCTCATAAGTCTTGACTTCCAACTGACTAAAAAACCTGTCTGCATCAGCTTTGAATATATTTGATGACTCAGTAATAGCAGCCTTCTGCTGTAAAAACTTCCGCAGGCTTGGTACTTGCCTGAGAGAAGAAGTTCCCTTCTAATCTCTGTCCTAACTGGGGAATGCCTTATTCTGAGATTATGCTGTCCGGTCTTGGACTTTCCTGCAAGAGGCAGCAACCTCTTTGCATCTACTTTGTCAAGCCCCTGAAGAATCTTAAGCTTTCAGTAAGGCCATTGCTCAATCTTCTAAAATTCAATGAGTACAGGCGCAACCTACTTAATCCCTCCTGCTAACATCTTTTCTTCATAAAAGAAAACTTCACAAAAGGAGCCAACACTAACTTGCATCAATTTTTAAATCCACATTTCATAAAATGTAAAAATTATACACATTTTATGACACCCGATAGACTGGTTAGTCAGCTGAAGATGTTGGAATAAGGATTTAGACTCCCAATACAGAGTCAAAGATTAGAGGGGAGATGAGGAGAATATTATTTACATAATAAAATGCAATGTTGTGGAATATACTGCCTGAAAGGATAGTGGAAGCTGACTCTATAGTAACTTTCAAAAATGAATTGAATGAATCCTGAAAAACAAAACAAAAAACTGGCTAATGAGATATAAAGAAGAATAGAATGAATTAGACAAATTCAAAGAGCCAGAAAAGTCAAAAGCCAAATGGCCTTTGTGTCTTTTATGATAGAATCAAAGCAAGACACCTGCCCACCTCCCGCATCAATGCCTCCCATCCAAACACTCCTTTTATGCCTGACAGCAATTTATATCTGCATTTTCCAAACCAGTATTTTCTGATGAAGGGTCTAGGCCCGAAACGTCAAGATTTCCTGCTCCTATGATGCTGCTTGTCCTGCTGTGTTCATCCAGCTCTAAACCTTGTTATCTCGGATTCTCCAGCATCTGCAGTTCCTATTATCTCTGATACAGCTTTTTTTTTGTTGAGTATTCCTAATATGTTCGTAGAAAACAGTGCTCTGTGATAAACAACATAAAAGTGCTAAATTAAAATCACTTTCCTATAAGCAATCATTTAATAATTGTAAGTTCTGTTCCCAACCTGTAATTTTTAACTGTAAAAGGCTGCTGGTTGCTTTGAAACTAACAAAATAGAATGCCACCATCAAGTCTTCTTTCTGCTCTTTTTTAGAATAAATGAGAATGGTTTAGATAATGCCTGGTGGTGAACTAAAGCAAAATAAATGCAAGCCCAATGGAAATTTACAAAGCAAAATTAAATCAAAATGGCTTTTACAGGAGTTATAATGTACCAGCACAGGCTCAATGGGCCAAGGGGCTGTTTTCTGTTCTGTAGACTGCTATGATCTCAGCCCTTACAACCCATATCATACAGGAGGACTGAACCATGCCAGCAGACGCTTTATGCCCCTTGTCAATGGACATCTGAGTGCAGCTATAATCATGAAAAAGGAGCACAAAGGAGGGTGTGATGACTCCTTCAGCAGCCTGCTGTCCGGACATATTGATGGTCTCATTGACCAAGCCCAGGGCCAAATCCACAAGAAGTCCCCCCAACCTACCTGTTCTTCTCTGAATGAGGTGTCCACTGATCTGGAGAATGAGGTTAAAGTGCAACCTCTTTCACATTTTTAAATGAGCAGTAACCATGTTGGACAGCCCCTACTGGGACACTGCCCAACTAATTAATAGTGTAGAGGATAAATCATTACTGAGTCTCAATGAGAAGCAGCATTTGTCTTAACAGAAAGATATAGTTTACTGCATGATAGCAACAGTTACAAGCAATGTTGACTGGTTAATTAGAGATACAAAGACAACTGGCAGGCAGAGATTGTACATCTGTCTCCATCAGGATCTCAGGCCAGACTGGCTCTTCTCCAATCAAAGACTATGTGACATCATCAGACTGAATGAAGCTTAATGCAGCTTCAGCATTAGCTCTTTCAAAACCATTACATTAAACAAGGAGTAGGAGGGGCTGTGAGTGTGAGAGAGGGTGGAGGCCTGAGGATCAGGGGAGTGGACAGTGGAAAAATCAGGGAGAGCTGTAGTGAGCAGGAGAATTGGAAGAGGGAGGGGATGAAGCAGCAGTTTGTTTTTAAGAAAGACTGAGCACACTCAGCAACCTGCTAAAATGAAAATGGTGGCTGCACTGTCCAGAGAATGTTTGTAATTTACAAATCACACTAAAACTATTTTTATTATTTTCAAAAGGGCATATCTGCATTGCATTTACTGCTTGATGTGCAGTCTTCTCTAGATTGGAGCTTCCAGAACAGATCAAGTCATTGACTTTGAGCATACCTCCATACTATCTTTGAATATGAACCCAAGCTCCCAATCGGCTTGCCATTTCAATTCCCCTTCTCACTTTGGCCTTCCTGCTCTTCACCTTCTACATTGTTCCAGTGCAGTTCAATGTCAACATCTTCAGACTTCAGCTACAGCTCCTACCTTCCCCTGCCACTGGATGCTGTCACTGGGGGCATTAGCATCTCTGGAAATGAGGTGGGAACAGCATTCCCTCCTACCACTACCAACACACCCACAACTGCACAATCTATTTTCTGGCCAGAGGTAATTTGTTAAAAATCACATTTTTGTTTAATTATCGTACTGTATCAAAGCAATTATTATTTTATTTAAATTAATTTAAGTGTATAGAGACAGTGCCAGAAAGAGTGATTTAAACTGCTTACGTTTACAAATAGGTTTTTAAGAGTCTGAAGACAGAAACAATATGGTTTATAAGCTGTGATTTGAAGCTCTGAGGATCTGGAATCTAGCTGTAGGCCAGCTGCCCCAATGTACAGAACTGAATCTTTTTTTAGAAGTGTTACATTCGATTCAAGTCCCATTGAACTGTTGTTTCTGGGTACTGCAAAACATGTTTCTTTGTTGCTCTACAGATAGCCTTTGTTGCCCTGTGTTCTCTTTGAAAGATTATGAAAAGAGCTGTTCCACATGTACTTACAAATACATTAATCATTCAGAACTCATGTACTGTTGATGTCAAAAAGTAAGAAAGTGCATATTCCCTATAGGCATCCATTCCATGAGTTTCTCATAGCATGGTTTGCCTTACATTTCCTGTATCCCACCACATACTCTACAAACAGCAGATCTGAATCCTGCAGGCACCCTTACTGCATTTTGTCAATGCTGTTAAATGTCTATATTGATCCAGAGAGGATCATCCTTTGTGTTTATTTTACATTGAATCAAAGAAGATGCATTTCCCTGCCCAGTGAAGCAAAGGTAGATAGATTTTTGAACAGTAAAGGCATTAAGGGGTATGGTGAGTGGGCAGGTTTGGGGAGCTGAGTCCACGAAAAGATAAGCCATGAATTTATCGAATGGTGGAGCAGGCCTAATGAGCCTATTGGTCTACTCCTGCTCCTTTACCTTATGTCCTTATTTATCAAATTATTCAAAGCAGCCCATGTCCTGTTTGAAATGGAGATCGAACATGTGAAATGTCTAGAGATAAAAGGTACTGCAGATGCTAGAGAATCCGAGATAACAAGGCGTGGGGCTGGATGAACACAGCAGGCCAAGCAGCATCATAGGAGTCGGAAAACTTGACGTTTCAGGCCTAGACCCTTCATCAGAAAATCTGATGAATCTTCATTTTCTGATGAAGGGTCTAGGCCCGAAACGTCAAGTTTTCC
>JAHRHZ010000078.1:16067420-16173410 GCA_024137785.1 Ginglymostoma cirratum | reverse complement strand
CCTGCTGTGTTCATCCAGCCCCACGCCTTGTTATAAGTGAAATGTCTAACTATTTCCCAATCATTACAAAATATGGTTCAAATGAATAAGCAGAGTGAAATTCTGGGGTGGGGGATGGGGGTAGCTTGATTTTAGAGCCAACTCAATTTGGCATTGTCTGAATTTCTTTTAAAGCTGCATGGATTGACCCTAAAAATGAAAATCAGATTAGAGGTATTCCTAATTCCAATGAAAATGAAATGTGTGAAATAATGTCTTCCTGATCTCTGGGGCAGAAACTTGTGGTCCAAATCAACCTTCAGGGCTCAATGGCCATAGAATTTGTGATTGGTTAAGCAGCTTGACTATCAGCCTAGAAATCCTACTGAGATGTCTGATAGCAGGCAGTATGAGCACAGAGTTACTTGGTCAGCCATCCTGCAGAGAGAAGTGGCAAACCACTGCAGTACTTTGCCAAGTCTAATCATGGAAAAATCTAATGAAAGTCTATGGTCACCCTTTTTGGATGGTATCCAAGGAGGGAAAATTCAGTTAAAAGTAAGTTACAGACTCCACGTTCTAATACTAATCTTCTAACTTGATTATATAATGGAAAAATATTTGAATTAGAATAGAAAATTAAAGAAATAACTACACACATGGAATAAAGATTGTTAAAATCAGAAGTTTTGTATAAGCTAAAGTCCTGAGCGTAATTCTTTATCAGAACTGGGATGAATCACTTCTGAGCCTTTAACACGACAGCAGTTTGAGCATTGAGGCAGTATATGCAACAGAACCACATCGCTAAAGAAGTCCACACATTTGAATCCTGGTCTGTGCCAGGTTGAAACCTACAAAATACTTAAGGGTAGATGTAGGTAGGATGTTTCCTCTGTTTGAGAGTCTAAAGCCAGAGGATATAGTTTAAACATAGGGGGGATGGCACTTAGTTCAGAGATGAGGAGAAATTATACGCAAAGATTTGTGAATCTTGGAATTCTCTACCACAGAGGGCTGTGGAGACTCAGTATTTGATTTTGTTTAAACAGAGATTGATAGATTTCTGATTACCAGTGATGTGCAAAGTTGTGCGGATGAGTTGAGTAAAAGACATTGAAGGGTTCAATTGCCCATGATCATATTGAATAATGGTGCTAAAGGACTTACTCCTGTTCCCATATTCTCTGTTTGTTACTGTCAGACGGAAGGTGGTAGGATGTTAGAATTGATTTCAACAGTCCTTGGTTAGTAATGAGAAACTCATCCGGTGCTGATCATTTTGGCCACTATTCACCAAAGCTGGTTGGGAATATGCAAGTTTTGAGCTGAAGACTGGAACAAGTTCAGTATTAATGTTCCTTGTTCAAATAACTTTTGGCATTGTGAAATTAAAATCCCTGTGAGGAAACATCGCTGACTTAAGTGAGAGATGAAATAAAGAAGGATGTTTTCCCTTTCAGGTATAAATTGACCTGTTATGATTTCCTGCTTCTTTTTAATAAAAGAATAACAACTTTTAAGTAAAATGCAGAAATCTAATAAACTTTACCAACAGCCATAAAAATGAATTAAGATGCTTGTGATTATTAATCTGTTAAACTTTCTTTTGTACATTTTAGAGCTAGTTTTACAAGCCCAGCTGTAACTGCCTAGTTTTTTAAGTCCATTTTATAAATCCAGTTGTATATTGCCCAAGATTGGCTAAGCATAAAAATTAAAAGTTATGGTACCACATTGTCTTGACTTACAGTACAGACTATCTCCCAATGGCATCATGGGTGCATAAAACCATCCCTTTACTATTGAATTTGTCAAAATAGATAATGATTATATGGTGACTATGTCAACGTTAATTAGATACGGAAAATAGTGTTCTGGTAAGAGCATTTTAAATTAGGAGATTTTATCTGCATTTGATGTAATATTTGCACGTAAATGCATAAAAATGATGGATTTTTTAAAATCTGTATCGTAATCTAGTTTCCTGTAGTCTTGGCCATATTAGAATCAGGATATTTCCTACTGGATATATTTCTGCCTCCGAGAAGGTATTTTACTGGATGGGGCAATGTTATTTCCTTTAATATTAGAAAATGGGGGTGTATATCATGGTATTGAAGAATCCAACAGACATTTACTACAGCTATCTGTTATAAACAAACTTTAAATTTCTCAAGTACTTATGTGTTTGGGTTAGTGTTAAGCTGCAGTTTTACAACGAAGGAACATGCTTCCAGTAAAGGTTCCTGCTTGAGATGATCCAAAGTAAGAGGAAGTGTGAGATCTTATATACTCAGCTCATATACAATAGCGTAGTGATGATGTCATAAGCATAAATCTTCAATGTATAGTGTCCGTGAGACAGCACACACTGATTTTTAAACTGTTTGAGAGAATAAATAAACAAAGAGAAACTAATTCTTCTGGTAAGGAAACTAAGACATATCCTGATAGCTAAATGTTTAGGACTGATGTACAGGAAGCACCTCTTCATACATTGGTAACTGAAAATCTTGAACACTGTCTCCTAAAAAGGAATTAAGACTGGTTCAATTGAACATTTCAAAATTTGGACAGATATTTGTGGATTTTTGTTCAGTCAAGCTTGTCAAGGGCTAGAGACGCTTAGTAGGCAAATGGAATTAGCAGCTGACCCAAGTGAATGATAGTATCGAAATGAAGGGTTGAATGGCATAATCTTGTTGCTGTGCAACAAGGCTGTTTGATTTCACCACCAAGGGGGGAAATCAATGCGTTATTCATTTACTTTAGTCATGGGTGCCACATTTTTGAGATGTCAATGGAAGAAGGAAAGAGATGCAGATATTTTGGGATTCAAGAGATCACATGGAGGCCAAAAAACTTCAGAATGTCTTGGTTACGAACTGATTGACATGCACACATTACATTTGACTAAAAAGAAATCTAACCTTCAATGTATTTCAAATTAATTACATGACTAAACAAGATGTATAAATAAATACAGAGCATTTGTGGTTCAAGTTACATGGCTGAGATTGCAGTTAATTATGAAGGTGATGACCTAGGAAATATATTAACTGGTACCAGATAAACATTTTTTAGGCCTGACTACATCCTTGAAAATAAATTTTTAAATGGCTTAATTTTTATTGCTGTAATTAAGAGTGGAAAGAGCATAACATGTATGAAAATATTTAGGTACAAATACTTTCATTTTGTTTTTCTTTACATAGGATTGATTTTTCACAAAGCAAATGTTCCTAATTTGATATGTGTCACTGAGTAAAAACACACAACAGCAAAATCTTCAGAAACAAAACCTCAAAGAACTCAAAACCTAATTCTGACCAATTCACTTAATATTTACAACAGAAAAAAATAGATATTAAAAAAGCAGCCTACGAATAGCACATCATTGAAAGAAATCCATGTTCTTGTATTCTGGAGTTGACCTGCTGTAAGGAAATTCCACTGCCATACAACCTCCTCACAAGTCCACTGCACTAAATGAATGTGATTATATTAGCGACAAAGACAAACTACTGCAAAAGTAGACTGATATAAAGATAAATGTACATCATTCATTGTACATACCCTAAAGTTCAGATTTAATCTTACAACAATTTCTTGATTTTCTTCTTAAAATCTACTGTCAGACCGTGATTGATAACAGTGGAGTACTTGTCTAGTTGTTTCTCAGTAGCAGTAAGGTTAGCCTTTCTAAGGGGTTCATATCCAACTATTAA
This sequence comes from Ginglymostoma cirratum, assembly GCA_024137785.1. Taxonomy (NCBI): domain Eukaryota; kingdom Metazoa; phylum Chordata; class Chondrichthyes; order Orectolobiformes; family Ginglymostomatidae; genus Ginglymostoma; species Ginglymostoma cirratum. The sequence continues at coordinate 16,169,700 of JAHRHZ010000078.1, read as the reverse complement.
CCTTTTGAGAGCTGGCAGCAATAGCATTTCTGCAACAAATTAAAAATGATAAGAAGCCAATTCCTTTCCCCATTTATTCAGAGAATACTGGTCCTTCAGTGAATAATCCAGTAGGATTTATGCTGGAATAGGAAACAGAGAGCTAATTAAACCACAAGATGAGATCTGAATGCTTTAATTAACTCAAGATTCCCAATTCAAACATAAAACATGTTCCACTGTTCACCATGTTCATTAGTGCACAGTGTGGGTTAGAGTATTTTAAATTTAAAAGAGACACACAGTTTGCTTTGTTGACCATAAATTAATTTATGTATATTTTGTTTATTTTAACAGGTAATATCTCAAAATGTTTCCTTTATTTCTTCTATCTACTGCACAATGTTGATCATTTAGGAATTCAGAATTTGTTCAGTTGATATGTCTTATAATAATGATCTGTGGTCAGACAAAAAAACAGATGCTGAATTCAGCTGTGCAGCAAAACAAATCAAAGCTAAGTAATTTTTCTTTTACTTTATAATGCTCACCATCAAAATTCATCGAAAATCATATTTTACAGATGTTGTGTGATAGAAAACATATGAATGATGAATATTGCAAAAAAAAGCACTTTGTATTCAGTGAGTTAATCTGCTACAGTACTTTTCTAACCCTACTGCAAAACCAATTTAGTTAAATAACATCTCATTATCAAATATGACATAAATTATGAAAGGTAATTTGATAGACTAAATATAATATTTGAAATTTTACCCCTAATCTGCTACTGATATTGTGAAGTGCTGGCTAATGGAAGACATATATTTTACTAGTCAATTTGGAAACCTTGGCATTTGCTCTTTGAAAATGTATTTTTCTAAAATGTATCCTTATTATTGTTTCTTGATAAATGGCTCCAGATTGTCTCCCTTATTTGGGAATGATACTGCCACGGTATGAATAACTCCTATCAACAGTGTAACCTTGACAAAATCAGATGCCGTCTCATGAGTCTTATGAACGGGCATGATTGGCTATTAGTGACAGCAACACATAGTTGCCTTTTTAAGTTTTTTTTGTCCGCTAGTTGCACCAATCAAAAGTCAAAGAGCTTGCGACATCCAAATACGGTAAAGAACGTGATCGTGAATGCTCTATCAGATCGGTATCTTGTAGATCTGGGCGCAAAATATACTCCTCAGCTGCCAAAGGGTCATTAGCTTCTCAGGTTTCTACTGTGCCATCACAAAGATTATCTTTGTACACAGAGAGCAATTAATTACACTTCATACAGTTACTCAGTGCCGCTTAATCCTATTGCAAGGTCCGAAATAAAATGGCAACTCTATTCATCTGGTTTCGTACTGCATGTTGGAATGCTGTGCTAAAATATCCCAAGATAAGTCAATTTGGAAAAGGAAAATACCGCATAGTAAAGCTTTTATTAATCTGTAATGATTGGTGCTGAACCGAATCAATTTTTCTGAGCAGATCATGCTGACTTCAAATCAATAATAGAGATCACAAACCCAAAGGCTATTTTTAATATGTTATCCAAAACTTCGTTTTTTGGCAGCTTTATTAAATCAATGGTGGTAATGTTGTTCTAAAACATCTATAATTTTCTTTTTATTCTCTCACAAATGTGGGTATGTCTGGCCTCGCCAGCACTAATTGCCCACCCCTAATTGCCCAGAGGGCAGTTAAGAGTCAACCACATTGCTGTAGGTCTGGAGTCACATATAGGCCAGACTAGGTAAGGATGATAGATTTCCTTTTGTAAAGGAAATTAGTGAACCAGATGGGATTTTCTCCAACTGTTGACAATGGTTTTGTTGTCATTATTAAACCCTTAAATCCAGATTCCTTATTGAATTCAAATTCCACCATCTGCTATTGTAGAATTTGAACCTGGGCCCCCAGAACATTAGCTGAGCTTCTGGATTAATAGTCTAACGATAATACCACGAGGACATTGCCTCCCCTATATTTGACTTGTCAGTCTGTTAAAATATTGTTGCATATCTTAAAATATACTCAGTAGAATGCAGATCGGATCAAAGCGAGCAACATAATTTGATATAATTTTATTCGTCTTCAACTGATGATCTGGTGTGGAATTTAAAAAAGTTGAAGGAATCTAACCATATAAAGAATTTGCCTTGTTAATATACTTTTAACTGTATTTACAGTTTTCTTTTTAGAAAAAAACTTATTCTTCCATGAGATATTGGAGTCACTAGCTCGGCCAATATTTATTGCTGTTACTTAATTGCTCTTGAGAAGGTGGTGTTCAGCTGCCTTCTTGAATTCCTGCATTCCACTTCATGTAGATATGCTCAGAGTGCTGTTAAGAAGGGAGTTCCAGTACTTTGGCCCAATGACAGTGAAGGGACAGCGATATATTTCCAAATCAGCATGATTTATGATTTGGAATGGAACTTGCTGGTGGTGGTGTTCCCATGTATCTGCTGCCATTGTCCTTCTAGGTGGTAGAAGTCTCAGTTTCGGAAGGTGCTGTTGGAGGAGCTTGGCTGAGTTCCCGCAGTGCATCTTGTAAATGTCACCATGTCACAGCACTTTTTTTTTTCTTATTTGGTCATAGGATATGAGTGCCACGGGCAATGCCAGCATTTACAACTCAAGGCTAACTGCCTTTGAGAAAATGGTGTTCAACCACATTCTTGAACCTCTGCTGTCCATGATGCCCATGGATATGCACTGCTTGGTAAAGGAGGGTGGTCCAGGATATCTAACCCAGTGGGAATGAAGAAACGAACACATAGTTCCGAGTCAGGATGCTGTATGACCTTGGAGGGGAACTTGAAAGAGGTGATGTTCTGACGTATCTTCTGGCTTTGTTCTCCATGGTAGAGGCCATGTGTTTAAAATATACCATAAAAGAAGCCTTGGGAAGTTGCTATAATGCATCTTATAGATTGCACCTCTTACTGATACTGTGGGTTAGTGATAGAAGGAGCAATTGCTTAAGATAGTCAACAGGATTTCAGTCAATTGGACTACTTTGTCCTGGATGGAGTTGACCTTCTTGAGTGTTGTTGATGAACCCGAGCAAATGGGGAGTATTATATCACAATTCTGACTAACGCTCTGTAGATAGTGGACAAGTTTTGAGGAGTTAGAAGCTGAGTTATTTGTCTCAGAATTCCCATTCTCAGACTTGCTCATTGCTGCCTTATTCATGTGGCTCATCTAGACAAGTTTCTTGCTAATAGCAATCCTGTGTCTGTTCACAGTGGGAGATTCAACTATATTAATTCTATTGAACATTGGGGAAAATGGTTAGATTCTTGTTGTTGAAGATGCTTCTTGTTTTAGATGTGTGTGATGGGAATGTTAGTTGTCTCTTATTAGCTCAAGGCTCTTATTTGTCCGGGCCTCACAGCATTGAAATACTGATCAGTTCTATGTTTGAAGAGTTCAGACTAATACCAAACAGTAGAATTAGTTATCATCCATTCTTCTCACTGTACAATTATCACTAATGACAGATTTGTGAGGACCCTTGTTGCTAGCACTCTTTGGACTCAGTTAAATGCTCCCACAAAATGTAGGATGATCATTCTCACCTCATCTCTGGAAGTCTGTTCTTTTGTCCATTTTTACATCAAAGATGAGGTCTGGAGTTGAATGGTATTAATGGAACCTAAATCGAGTGTTGGTGATCAGGCTATTGTTAGGTAAGCACTGATTGATAGCGCTAAAGTCAATCACATTGACTGATAATTGAAAGTATACTGATAATGTGATAATGTGGTCAAGTTGAATGCATCCTGCATTTTGTTTTGTGCACAAGACAGACCCTGGACAAATTTCCATATAGCTGGGTAGTTGCCAGTATTGTAGCTTTACTGAGACATTTTTATCATAGAATCCCTACAGTGTGGAAACAGGCCCTTCAGCCCAACAAGTCCACACTGACCCTCAGAGCATTCCCCCTACAACCCACCTAATCTACACACCCCTGAACGCTATAGGCAATTTAGCATGGCCCATCCACCTAGCCTGCACATCTTTGGACTCTGGGAGGAAACCGGAGCACCCGAAGGAAACCCACGCAGACATGGGGAGAATGTGCAAACTCCAAATCCAGGCCCTTGGAGCTGTGAGGCAGCAGTGCTAACCACTGAGCCGCCGTGCTGCCCCTACCATTGATCATGGTGCGACCAGTTCTGGAGCATAATTCTTCAGTGATGCACTGAGATGTCATCAGAACTCACAGTGCTTTCTGTATTCACTGTGTTCAGCCATTTCCTGTCATCACATCGAGTGAATCAAATTGGTTGAGGACTGACATGTGTGATGCTGAGGACCTTAGGAGGAGGCCAAGATGGATCATCCGCTCAGCAATTACGGCTGAAGGTGATTGCAAGTGGTTCAACATAGTCTTTTGTACTGACTTGCTGTGCTCTGCCATTATTGAGAATGGGGATGTTTATGGAGCTTCTTTGTCGAGGCAACCAAATCAGTTCTTCTCTTTATTCCACCAAAATCCTGCTAACATATAGTAAAATGAGCTCCAATGTCACATTATTAATTATGCTTTCTATTTTATTCTCTGTTGATTCTTCTGTCCCTTTTCTTTTTTCTTTTTTCAAATTTCGGATGCCAACTTGTGATCTCTTTTCGTTTTAATTCTGACAAAATAAACACTGACACATCTCTTGTAAAATCCAGACAAATAAGAAAAATGTCTTGACAGATTAAAGAATAACATGAATACTTTTCTTAAACTGTTTATCTATTCATGACTTTTTCCTTTGCTATTGGCTTAGATCTTGAAATCTTTGATTATTCTTCCTCTTCCAGCAGGTTACTTTCAACCTCAATTCATTCCAGGGAAATTAGACATTAATCTGTGTTGATTTATATTGCATAAGGTTCACAGAGTTACTGAGTAATTTTATGATCTATCCTCCAATTTTCATACATTTGTCTTCTTTATGCTTTTCAAGGTACAGTCTGATGACAGCAGTGTTCAGTTTGATCATAAGCTCCTTTGATTTCCATTCCTCTGTTTTGCATAAACACTCGTAAATTCTGCTCTATTGGTAATCCTGGTTACTGCGTGACATTTGTTGGAGTAGCTGAATTTAGAGACGATAAAGAGTCCTTTGTCTCTTCTCAGTTCACACTGCATAATTGTACAAGGGTATCTCCTACTTGTTAATCATAAACTGGAACTGAGTGAGGCAGAAGTGCAATACACAGTCCACTGTTTTAACAGAAGGGGGCCAAAAGCAACAATGGGAAGTAGCAATCAGAGAGAATTAAATGAAGAATAAATTTTTATTACTGATGAAGTCCTAGTTCTTCCTTTTTGCACTTCTATGATAAAATCAGCAGTTCCTACTGGAGAATAAAAAAAAACTGCGGATGCTAGAAATCTGAAATAAAAACAGAAATTGCTGGAGAATCTCAACAGGTCTGGCAGCATCTATGGAGAGAAAGCACAGAAAGAGTTCTGAAGAAGGGTCATTAGACCTGGAATGTTGACTCGGTTTTCAGCGAGAAACGCTGCCAGACCTGCTGTGTTTCTTCAGCAATTTCTGTATTTGATTCATACCGGAGTATTGTCTCAAAATGCAAGTAACTTTGATACCAAACAAATCCCAATATCAAAACAGACATGCTATCCAGATCAATACACTTTGCAGCAACCAGGAATAAGAATCTTTCTTTTCCCAGCTCTGAAGCACTGAAATACTTTGTAATATGATAATGTAATAACTGAACTAATTTGGTTAACTCAGAATTAATTGGAAATTGTTTAGTGCAAAAGCATTTAGACTATTCGGTACAAGAACATTGAGAGAACAAATAATACAATATTGTAAAAATAATTACATTGTACTTTTCATCGTCTGACAAAGTGTATGTGGCAAAGTTAATATTAGATTTTCTTCGGAAATATATGGTACAGCTATTAAATACGGTGTAATTTTCCCCTCCTGGAGGTGGAGAGATAAATGGAGAGAAGGGTAAATATGTGAATGAGTTGACTTTGACAAAATACTCAGGCCATTCTGGTCACTTCACAGATTTCACTCTCTGACTGACAAGGTCTATTGGAGACTTCCTCGGCTTGTCACTATTTAAGACGCATAAGTCGTCAATTGAGGACCTCTGAAAGGCATCAAGTTGTTAATTCTCTGAACCCCTGCCTTTTTGGTGAATGAGAATGATGGCTAATTTCCTGACTGGGAAACCAGTGCAACCTGTCTACTGATGTTGGGGGCAGGGGGAACTCTATTTCCTCCAGGCTGGGGGCTTTCAGTGACACAGAGGCGGATCATGATGGTGTCTTCTGAAAGCCACTCCCCTGCCTTAGCTCCAATTTCCCTCATCGCCCTTGATGTCACCCCATGACAAGAATATAAAAATCCCTTGTCTTCTCACCACTGGATACTCTAAGGTATCTGCCTAGACCTGTGGTCTTCAATACGCAGAACCTGCCGCCTCTAATTGAACAACTTCTTCTGGCAACCATGGACGCTGGTGTCAATGCAATAGGCCTAGAAACTCACCCATGTTGGCCCGTCACTTCTCTCAAATGGGCGTAGCTGGAGTATTAGCTACCACATAATTCACTCACCCGCACACTTAGACTCAAAATAGGAAAATCATACTGACAAAACTGAATACCATGTACAAGTAACACATAGGTAGTGACAAGCAGTGGCTGAGCTTCAGAGTGTAAAATAATTCTAGCTGGAAATGTTGGAAATCTACTTTTCAAAATGATCCAACTGCTGGCCTCTTCTTCTTACGAGGTTCTTCCAATTCTCCTTTTCAGGAAGGTATAAAGGCAGTAGTAGGCATGGTTCAAATATTTTCAAAACCTTCATATTTGACTTACTCAGGAACTGACTATTTTACATCAAGGAACAGAGTGAATAGTATAATTTCTCAAACATATTTTCAGTGATTTAGGTTATGTGTTTTCATGGATGGTGTTCTAGACACTCTCCTTAAACATACAGTTATTGTGGTAAACCATCTTCAATAATTTTAATAAAACTGCACCGGATTACTGCTCTTAAATATATCAATTAATATGTTTCAATAAAATATTTAAATAAATATTTAAATGAACCACTTTGTTCATCACCCTGATTCATTGAAGAGTTTAGTTTTGTATTTGTGCAGAGATTGGGCTGAAATTTGAACCATAATTTCAGTTCTAGAAAGTCAGCAAACTTCCAGTGCTGTTTGGTGCTTGGACAAAAAGTGAAACTCCACAGCAGAGCATTATTTGCAGACAGAAATTCAAGCAGGCTCTTCCTTCATGGTAACAGGCCTTCCCAATTCTAGAAAAAGAGATAATATGTCCTCTTCACAAAGGTATTATCACTCGTTCCAATGAAACCAATGTCTCAGATGAAAACACTGACTAGATTTAGGGAATATCATGTGACTTGTTTACAGCTATAATTTGGATAAGTTGGGAGACTAGCTTACAATCAAAATCAGCATCGATATTTGCCTATAATTGCCAAATGTGAATCAGTTAGAACCATGTTCTCAGTGATGGTTCATCAAAAGAGTTTTGGGTCTAGAGAATAAGGGAGGTGGATTGTTGCTGAAGAGCTAAACATCATTCTTTAATTCACAGACTTTATAGAACACAAGCAATTTTTAAAACCAAAACATTCTCTGTCCTAAACTGGTCAAATGGCCACCCATTTTAACTCACCATCATAAGGTTTTTTTTTTAATGTCTGATGTAAAACTAAAGTATGGTGAAACCTCATTGCGAGAAACATGGCTTCCAATTGATTTTTCTGATAAATGTTTTGTCCTAGAGTGAAGCTTTTAGAAATAACCATAATTGAGTTACACTGGAGATCAGTGGATGATTTTACTAATTTACGTTGTTTAGTCATTAACGGTGATTTAAATAAAAGCTTCCTTGCAGGGTCATTTCACTTTCATTTTATTGATGTGGATTTGAAATCCACAAGCATCTAGATGTTCAATTAACTTGCAAAATAGTCAAATCTGACTCTGTGAGGTGTCATGGAAATAAATGGTTACTCCTCAAATTTCAGTCAGTATTCCTTGCTAGTGACAATTATATATATTCAAGGTCTGCAATGATTTGAAAATTGACCAAAGGCACAATTCTCTCTACACACAGACATTCTGACCAATGCACAATGTTGAGACCTGAAAAACACTGATGTGGCTGTAAATCATCCACAGTTAAAATGAACCATGAGACAGGACTTTAATCTGTCTCCATCAAGGATTATTAGCTGTACCTTTGATGTGTTGTGGGATGTGAGTGCATGTTGCGGCTACATTGCAATCTTGGACAGGACTAAAAGCTGACGGCCTTTTCAGTTTGAGGCAAACAGGAAACGTCTCAACCATTCATCGTTATTCATTTTACTTTATCACATGAATAGGTAGAACATTCTTTCATCAGTGTCTATTATAACCAGCTTGAAGTGTAAACATATTCATGTAAATGGTGTAATACGTATCAAACTAAGTGAATGATGAATGCCCGACTGATCTGTCATGGTGGCCTTGTCTTTTCCCAAGATACAATTAGTGATCACCAAGACCAGACTTACTTAAGTCATATCTTCCTATCTGTGTAATGTGATATGTACCACCAACAACGACATTACCATACTCGAACATTTCATCCTGCCTCAGCTGAAATTAAATCTTGCTTCAATAGTAATATACAGGGAAGAGAAATGGTAAGCCCATGAAGTCCATGACAAATAACATTTAAAAGGTAGTGCATTCTACTGATTTGAAGGGAATGCATTATAAATGTTCTTTTTGGAAAGTCACACGTGTCAAATAACACTGATCTGCTTACATAATATCACAGTTCAATAAGCTCAATCTTGATTTTCAGATTTCCCTTTCCTTAATTTGATTACTGAATGCAGTCAACACTTCCATTGCATCCTGCAAACAAATGGCTTACCCTGGGCTCCATTCCATGTGAAAAGTACAATGGGGAATCTTAAAATAGTCTGAGTGTCATGGGCTATTAGGCAGAATTGGAAGAGAAGTCCAGCAACACAACATCTTGACGACAGGAGCATCTGACTCCATTTTCAATGCTTTTCACAAGTGTTGGGGGTTTGGGGGGGAAGGGGTGTGCCGTTGCTTTGGAGGGGAGGGGCAAGTTTATTGTTAGGCTGCATGAGTCGCCATTGAAGTGGGACTATTGCTTGTTGACAGAAAACTGGCCTCATTAATATTCAACTTTCTATCTTACCAAATTCCAGATGTTGTGAAAGCTTAACGTGGAAACTTGGGTGTGTTCCTGGCCAATTCAATTTGGGTCTTGCTCCAAAGAACATCCATGTTAGACAGCAGGCACCAATATATCAGGATATGCTCATGGACACCATTCACATGCACCCCACATCCAAGGACATTGACATCTGACATGTGCCAGCCTCTAAGAACCTTCATGTCATCTCTGATCCATTTACCAGGAAGCTTCTACATTTCAATGTTGCACTGTCACTGTAATACTGCAGTAAGGAGACTGCACACTCAGGGACACAAACCCAGCTCATGGATTGAGACAGACTGAGCTCTGGGTTCTTTACCTACTGTCAGTGTGCTCACTAACTCTGAGCCTACCTGGATGCAGCTCTGTCTGGCATCGCCTTGCCTTGACTTTGTGCACTTTGATGTCTCATCCAAAGACACAAGCCTTACATTCAACATTTCCTCTCAGTTGCATAGCAATTCCCAATATTCTGCACACCGTCCACATCTTTGAGTTCCAGTTCGGAAAGTTGCCCGTGCAGACGGTAAGAAAATTAGAGGGAATGCTGTTGACATTACTTCTGCCTTGCCTTGCTATTTAACATAGACAAAATGAAAGGAAGCTTGTCATGGTTGCAGGCCTCATTTAGTTTAGGCTCAGAACGTCTTGACACGGTAAAGACAAAGACAGCCTCCGCTTCCAGTCCAGGGGTTTGGACATGGTCAGTCAGCCACTCAGGGTGGTCAGAATGTTCTCCACAGAGCTACTGAATGTCAGGAAGACAAGTAATTGTCTTCAGTCTTTCTGCCCTATGACTGGAATAAGAGAGGTAAGTATTAAGAGAGTTGGAAGTGGGTGGCTTAGCCATTAACTTTGTTGCAGATAGGGAGGTGATCCAAGTGTGTGATTATGGGATTCAGAGGGGATGCAGGGATAGTGGTGTCAGGGGTTGGAGTTGGTGGCAGTGAGTGAGAGAAACTGTTGCTGCGAATAGTGAAAGTGGTAGAATATGAGCATTGGTTGCAGCATTGCCTCCTGTATCAGTGATACAGCAAGTGTGAGATATTGGAGAGAACATGATGACACTTACACTGGTGGTGTGAAGAAGGTCATTGATCTTCTTCCTACAGTGCTGGGCATTCCTCCATATGGCTGAGATTGCTTTAATGTGGATAGCAGGCTTAGACCAGGCTGGCATGGTCTGGTGTTGTGGCCCCCACTCTTAGTACTGGAAGAACAGGACATCCTGCTTCTCCACCATCCTATCCAGCAGGACCTCCCAGGTCCTTCCGGCATATTAAGGTGCTGATGTCCACTGGGTGCCACGTCCAAGGCAAGTCTCAGGAACCGTGCAGGACAGCTCCAGCCTGAGAGAGTTGGTTGGGTGCATAGCAGACTTTTGAAGGTGGCACAGAGGCAAGTGATGGTGTTGAACTCTGGGATGTGACTGGGAAGATGCAGTTGGAAATGGACATGAGGAATGCCACAGGGATTGGTGTTTTGGTAAGATGCAGCGGGAAATCTCACTGGTCTGGTGGCAGAAATTATTCGAAACACCTAGTGCAACTCAGATTTAGCCAAAAAAAGTGAGATACAACCTAATAAATTGCAAGCTAAGTGAATGTGACCCCTTTGTAGCAATTCTTATTTTGCTGACATTCTTTTGTAATTAGTATTGATGATATAACAGTGAACTAGCAATTACCAATTAAGGCAAAAGCAAGTTGAAGAAATTCATTCATCATAGACTTGCTGGAATGAAAACATAGGTTGCCATTTCCCGTTGCAAACGTAATGTGTAAAAATAGAAAAAGCTGGAAGTGCACAGCAGAGTGGGCGACATCTGTGGAAAATAAAGCAAAGTTCATACGTGGAAGCTTCCCAAGTGCTGAATGGCATGGATCATGTTGGGAAACTTAAGAAAATTAAGTGAGATGTTGAGTGACAGTCTTCTCAAGTTGAAACCAGAAAATATCATTTTCCAATCAAGTTCTGGGCATCAGGACATGATTCAAACTTGTGAGCAGGAAGGGGCTTTTTAACAGCAATTAGCACTTACTATCAGCCTCATTATGACCGAATCTCACCTCGATAAAACACAATTTGCCAATCTCCCAGCCACAAGGTAGAAACTTTGCCCCGAGCATTCTCGACATGGCAGTCCTGGTTACACCACCTCACTGCTCTCTCCTCTGCACCTCCAACTCGGACTATTGGCACGAACATCTGAGGGCTCACTCCACGAACATCTGAGAAATGCCAGCCTCATCTCATCATGATGGCCTATCTCTGATCTACTAACATTACACTTCTGCAGTTCAACCAAAGCTACAATTTTGAGTACACCAGCACATCTCCTTGTCATATTGCTGCAAGGGCACTTTGCACCCAGGGGCAAACACTAAGCTCACAATTGGAAGAGGCTGCAGCGAGTCTCTTAGTGTACATTCTCTTTGCACCTACTTCCAATCTCACAGCTTCTCTGCCATGCATTGCCCCTTAGCATTTTTCTCCCTCAGCCACACCTTAAAGGCTCACAGTGCTTCTGTCTTGCTTTGCTGTTTAAGCCAATCAAAAAGCCAGAAATCTTTTCATGGTTAACAGCAGTGATCAGTTAATGGGGTGGACATATTGTCACATGACACATTGCTATGTCAATCTCACACCTACAGAATGCAATAGCAGCCAATGTAGCAAACACACTGCATATGTGTATCAACCAAATGATCAGATCTCAAAGTCAAAAGGGTCCATTATCAGTCATAGTTATAATTTCATATCTCCCAGCAGTCCAGGTGTTTGGGTACAGTCAGTCATCCACCCAAGATGATCAGGAGAAGGGACTTTGTCTCACTATGGTCTAGGCAGTTGTGGATCATCAACTGAGGATCTGTACAGAGAGCGTTCAGGGGTCCAGTCAGTCATTAGCCAGGGTTGTCCATCCAAGTCATTCAGGGGGTGGGCCACAGATGGTCCTGGGGTGTCACCAATGAATGTGCAGCTGTGGGCTGTGGTATCATGGGACACTGTTGTGGTAGGGAATAAACAGTGGCAATTGGAGAGAGCAACCTGGAATGTTGAGGAGACAAGGGAAATTCAACATATGTGGAAGGGGGTTGGTAGTACATCAGAGGACATGGAATGTTGTGGGAACGGAGCTATGGGTGGTCACCACAACTGTGGCCTCCATGGGGGCATGTGTGCATCATAATGGTGGGCAGGACTAAATGGTGTGATAGAGCACAGTGGGTAAAGATAAAAGTTGCAGATGTAACTCCAGGTGGTGTGTGGCAACATGTCAGGGATCAGTTGTGATGGGCTGTCCAAATTCTAAAGCCAGCTAGAAATGTGGGATGTTGGGACCTATTGACCAGGCTGAGCCACACTCGTGGTGCCCAGTGCCACCTGCATTGTCTTTTATGATCTCTTGATTCTTAAACATGAATGGAACATGGCTGTGATCACCTTCCGAATGAGCAGAGTCATGGAGTTTTCTGTGGATAGGCGAAACGTCTGAGTGACTACAGCCACTTCAAGGGGAAATTGCACCAAACATACAATGACAGAACACTATTTGAAGACATTTGAAATTATACCATTGTACATGTGAAATCGTACAGTGTTCAACTGTGCAGGATGCAAATGCCAGTCACAAACAAAGTTGACCAAGTCATCGGTCCTTGCAGATTGAAGACAGACTTCTCTGTGAGGCAGGAGTAATACTAGGTGATCTTAAAAGAGGCACCTGTGGGCCATAAATCTAATGCAAGACCTCATTGACTGCACAGGGGCAAGGAACTGATTGCCTCTCAACTTAATTTGTAAGTATAATGCAATGCTCTCCTATACACAAAGATTCCTCTGATAGGCGATGTGTGATCAGGACAGAAGTGTTCAGTACTCATGCAGCATTTGCAATGTCCTACTGTCTTTTGTGACATGACTGGTAGCACTGAATGATATCCAATGTCAAAGTTTGATTGGAGTAACAGGTGTTCCAGTGAGCCCAGGACCAGCAGCAACCTGCCATTGGTGCCATGCAGCCTGCACATGAAGAAATCTTAGCTCAAGATCCCCTCACGTTACACAGGAGATACAGGAGGCCCAGGGTCTATCATCCCCAATGCCATTTCCTCCAGATGAGTGAGGCACGTTGCTGACACAGTCTGAGGATATTGGATGCCAATGTCTGTGGAAATGCCTTTTATGTAGCCACTGCTCATGGAATATGCCTTGAGATATTGGTGCCAAGTGTCCCATATGGAGGTCCTATGGAACAAGCAACGAGCGGAATTCACTGTACCCACTCTGACCTCCACATCGAGAATTGTTGATGCCCAGCTTGTTCCGTGGGTTCATTAAGATAGGAAGTTATGTATCAATGAGTTGAGTTGTGGCATTGATGAGGTGATTTTAAAATCTTGAATCCTCCTTAATTGTCAACTCGCCACTGCCTAATGAAAAACTCGTCTGGCTGTTCCACCAATGTATAAAAGAAACAGGGAGACGTTCCCAAACTCCAGATAGGCCTTGCCAGAATTCTCACCTGATTCTGCTATAAATCTTGCTCAGGCCCCTGTAGTTTTCCCCCATTAAGTCTGTTTTCCACTAAAATTAGATCATGGCTGACCCACTCCATTGACCCACTATTATTACATACATTTGCTTAGCAAGATCTGTTTTATCCTCTGGTCAGGTAGGTTGAATCTACCCCATAACTCATTGTCCATAAACGTTTTAAAGGCAGAACAGAATTCTGTTCGGTGCTTCACTTGTACAGGGTCCCAAATTAATGGTCATGTGAATAAACATGGTGTAAGGCTGAAGTATCAAAGACCCCTTCCACCCCAGTAATGCTGTCCTACAGCCTCTTCCGTCAGGCAGGTGATACAGAAGCTTGAACACACACACCAACAAGTTCAAGAACAGCTCTTTCCCTGTCATTATTAGACTGATGAATGGACTTTCTAACTTCAAATAATGCTGATCTGTTAATGTTGATCTTGCTTTGCCTGCCTCCTGTGCAGTGTAATCTGTATGCCTCATTCTGGCTAGGCACCCTATGCTCTGTACGTCTTTGCTTACTATGATCTGACTGTGCTGCTCACAAACAAAGCTTTTCACTGTACTTAGGTACAAGTGACTACAATAAATCAAATCAAATCAATCAAAGATCTTCATACTTTGCTACTGTCACCGTATATATGTATAATGCAAATGCATATGAGTGCATATGCTCATATATGCTATGACGGATAAAAGGAATATAAATCAAGACATTTACTGTTTAATTTGAAAACAGGTCAGTTTAACCAAATTTAATTAAGTTCAAATGAACCTCTTTGGCCACTTGAAAACTGGTTTTAATTCGTAAGGTAGTTTAAAAATGCAATTTATAGAAAGTGAAAATAATGAAATGAATGAAAATTTATTATCCTCCCCGGTTATCTTGCGTTGGCAGTGGGCTCTCTCCTTAAACCACTTCTGCTCTATGGTAACTAATTTCCAACTGAACTATTCGCTACACCCCTCAGAGGGCACAAGGAGTCACCTTTCTAATGTGGCACTACAGTCACAAGTGAATTAACTAAGGCGGCAGATTCATTTCTTTCAAAGGACAGTAATGAACCAGTTGGGATTTTAATGCCAAAATGATGGCTGTTGACAATAATTCTTCCTGCTTTTCGCCCCAAATCACAAGCATTTACAGAAGTAATTTCACAACTTTGCATTTGAACTCCAAGCCTCTGGCCTGTTAGTTTATTAGCAGAGCTGTGTCCCTGATATACCCTATAGCTAAGAAAGGTAATTAGCTTACTACCCTACAGCATACTAGAAGTGAGCACTTTCTTTCCCAGGAGCTCAAATGTATTGAGTTGACTTTTTGCCTTTGTCTTTGCTTCCATCTAAAAAATCTAAGCTTGAAATCAGACAAAAATATTTCTAACTGATCTCAACTGTTTCTTTGCTTTTTTCAACATCAGTGAAACCCTGTACTTTAAGCCTTGGCCTTTCACTTTGATTTCCTAACAAATAAGGTAATAGACTAATTTAAATAATCAAACCATGGTCTTATTCCTCTGTCAAAATTCCAGTTCCTTGCTTAGCTACAACTTATTATATTTCATTATAACCATTCATGTCACATTGTTCATAACCTAGGTTTACTGAACTTTATTCTATTTTGCTTAGATATGTTGCAAAACAGATCCTGACTGTTGTGTAAGAGTGCACTTGATGAACATCATATTTACATAAGGCATTCACAGATGACAAAAAAGATAAAATAAGAACAGGCTTTATTTTCTCATTTTCATTGCCGATACTGCAGGCAGCCACACATGCAAAAAAAAATCAGCCCAATTATCCAGCTTGATCCCTGACCAAAATGAATGCTCTTATTCAACATTTGACATTGAGGCCGATTAGCACCCAAATAATTTATGGGCTTCATGCTCCCTTGCTTGGGAGCATGGATAATTTTTTTTTGAATGAGGTTGCCTTTTTCTGTTCTGTTATATACCAGTGGAGGAACAAATAGTGGCAGATATGAGCTAATGTCTTTACCCCCAGACTCACAGCAGCAGGCCCGTTCTTTCAGCTCAGCTGCCAGCTAGTGCTGCTTCTCAAAGCTCCCAGGTCATGACACAAGAACAGACGCCAGTAATGTACATTTGGGGAGTGTATTTGGTCTGGTTCTTATCAGTTTACACTCTTTTGACATTTATGGAAGAGGTTGCCTACATTCTTTTTTACATGATAAATAAAACACTTGACTTTAAAACCTCAATCAGCCTAATACAGCCAAAAATTATGGAGTGTTTAACTTACACTAACTTTTAATGCATTCTTCACACTATTTTTGGTAGATTTATGTTTTTCATTAACCAATCACAAATGTGGAGTATCAATCTTCCCACAGTACTGAGGGTGTATTGTAGATTCCTGTCAGAATACAAGTCTAAGCTTTCACAAACCTGAAGTATAGGAACAGTTTGAAAAGTAACATTAACGAATCTTAAGATACCACCTAAGCAATTAGGAGCTGAAATATAGGTGCCCAGAATTTGTTTTGACTAGATTTTATTCTGCATAATGACTTATTAAGAAGAACAGCTCTGAATAGCACCCGGCCAAAATTATTACAGACGTTTGGGATCGATCATTTTTTAACGTGACTGAGATTTCAATCTTAGTGCTTCTGTAAATTAAAGAAAAAATGCACCAAAGTTACTTCCTAGAGAAGAAACTTCCAACCAAATGTATGATTAATACCATTAGATAAGGAAACCTGCTAACGGTAGGATATTATTAAGCTGGAGAGAGTTCAGTAAAGATTTACCAAGATGTTGCCAGGAGTGGAGGATTTGTGTTATAAAGAGAGGCTGAATAGGCTGGAGATTTTTTCCACTGGAGTGTAGAGGTTGAGGGGTGATCTTATGGAGGTTTGTAACATCGTGAAGTGTTTTTTCCCTAGGGTGGGGGAGTTCAAAACTTGGAGGCATATTTTTAAGGTGAGAGGAGAAAGATTTAAAAAGGACATGAGGGGCAACTTTTTTTTACACAGCGAGTGGTTTGTGTGTGGACTGAACTTCCCAAGGGAGTGGTAGATGTAGGTACAGTTCCACGTTTAAAAGATATTTCTGTAAGTACATGAATAAGACAAATTTGGAGGGATATGGGCCAAACACAGGCAAGTGGGACTAGTTTGGTTTGGGAACATGGTTGGCGTGCACTCGTTGGACCAAAGGGTGTATTTCCATGTTGTATGACTCTATGACTCTTTGACTCTAAGGCAGCATTCTCAAGGCTGTGAAGTTTAAATCTCATGGGTTCAAAGTTTTTTTTGCTGTTGATATTCCAAGTTATAAAATATTGCAAAGCTGAGCTATTAAGGAAACAATGAGGCATTACATTATGGCTTCAAACTGAATGGAGGAAGAAAACAGCACAATATTGTGGTTTGTAAAAGTGTGCTTCCACTGCAAAATCTGAAACACTCATCTTGTGTCCTTTACACACAATCAGGATGCATACTTAATGACTGAACGTCATCAATATTAATTTTATTTTTGGATAACGTGTAGTCTGACGTCTTGGATCCATTCAGGCAAGTTAGTTGCAAAGATTTATCCTGCAACCATACAAGAAATCTACGGCACAGCAAAGAGCTTCATATTGACACTGAAAAGTTAGAGTATAGGCAAAAGCAGGAGAAGAGTTAATAGTTAACTTGGGTGCAGAACATCTAACCACCAGGTTGTACATCCAAGCAACCAAGATGAATAATTCAACATACTTAATTTAAATGTTCCTGTCCCCTTCCACTACCTAGAAACAAGAAGTCAGATAATGTTGTCATATGATTCTGGCAAAAACGCTCAGTGACAAACCTGTATTTAGATCTGTGACAATGTCTAGTCTTTGAATCTTTCCTTCACCTCATGAGAGAGCAGAAAGCTATCCTAAAGTTAAATGTGAGGGGCTAGCTGCTACACCTTAGTATTGTTTCAACATAAAATCATATTAAATAAATGTAGAACTAATGATCATTTCTGCATTCAGGTATAGTTAAGGTTTTTTTTTATTTCCTTTTACTTCAGTAGATTCAAATTGAAAGTATGTTACAAGTTGAATCTTCATGAAACTGAAACTGCATTTTCCAGAAAACCTCTCTGCGCAATTCTAAGTTCATTTGATCAAATTTTCTGTGCAATGATACATTCAATAACAAAGATGCTCTCACCGAATACCCTATCTAGTGCGAAAAATAGCTGGTGTAATGAGGTGTAATGATGCATTCAGTCACAAAGATCTCCTGCCTAAAGCTATGCTCAGTGATAGAGGGCTTCTGTGTAATGGTAGAAATCGTCCTGCCTAAAGCTCTGTTCTGTGACAGAGGCGTCCTTTGTAATGATATATTCTATTTGTAGAGCTCCGTGGTGTGGTGAAATGCAATGCTCAATTTAATTTGATCAGTGACTATTACAAAAGTCCTCCTATAAAAGCTATCTAATGAGTGTAATAAGAGCAATATGAACAGGACCTTACCTCCTTTATAATTCTCCTATATAACATTTTACTGATCTTGCTCACTCTACCTCGGAAGCAAAGAATGGAATGCAACAGCTATCCTGGGAGAAGAAGGGAGGGTACAGGTCAGGTAGAATTTGTAATAAAACAACACACATTTTCTCAAACTTGAATGAGTTGACTTGCAGATTCCAGTGAAAAATCCAGACGACAGTTTATTTGCTTACCCTTTTGTCTTCATCACAGATATCATTATTTGTGTTGCCAATATTAGGTCCTTATCCAATGAAAAATAAATTAGTACGATGTTTGGCACTAAAGGAAATGTGACTTCTCCTGTCTTTTCACGGCTGCACAGAAGCCTGCATCTACATAAGGATAGGAAAACTGAAGCATAAACACCTTTATTGCCTGAAAAGCTGGTGTTTCCACAAAATTGACATGGAAATAGCTAATTCTATTGTTACATATTTAAAATAAGAAATAAAGTCCAAAGAAATTGCAATTTGCAATTCAGATACAATTTGACGTAGTGACCATTAAAACTAGAACATGATATGACACTGGAATTTTAAAGAGCAATATTACGATATATGGAATTGTTGCATTGATTTTGTCACTGACATAAAAAGAGCAGCCCATTGGGAGTACTGTGAGCATTTTTAGACCCCTTTTTTTAATGAAAGGTATCATTTTGTTGTAGACAGTTAGGAAAAAGTTCATGAAGATGACCCTGGTCTGGAGGGACTGTCTTATGATCAAAGATCATACAGGTTGGGACTCTACTCTTTCACATTTAGAAGAATAAGAGGTGATATCATTGAAACACATAGCGTTCTTAATGGGTTTGACAGAGTGATTGTTGTGAGATGAGGAAGAGCGCTTTCTCTCAGAGGGTTGAGTCTTTGTAACTCCATGCCACAGAGCTCTGTGGGGACAGAAACTTTCTGTAAGTTTAAGGCTGAGACAGATAGATTCTTGGATAGAAGGGGGCAGAGTTCTTGTGTATATTGAAGGTTGAGAGAGATAAATAGATATAGAAACATATAGGATTCTTAAGGGGTTTAACAGGGCAAGTACTAAGAGAATGCTCCCCCTCACGGGAGAGTGTAGCATCAGACAGCATAGTCTCTGAATAAAGGGACACGAAATTAAGACTGAGGTGAGGAGAATTTTTTTCTGTCAGAGGGTTGTAAGTCTATAGAATTCATTGCAATGGAGAGCTGTGGGGGTAGAGTTTTTATGTATATTTAAGGCAGAGATAGATAAGTTCTTGACCAGGAGAGGAATCAAGGGTTAAGGGGAAAGGGACAGGAAAGTGGATGGGAAGAATGTTGGAGCAGCCACAATCCTATTGAATGGCAGCGTAGACTCGAGAAGCTGAACAGCCTACTACTGGTCTTATTTCTTATGATCAAATGATGTGGAGGTGCCGGTGTTGGACTGGGGTGAACAAAGTCAGAAATCACACAACAGCAGATGATGGTCCAACAGGTTTATTTGAAATCATAAGCTTTAGGAACGCTTCATCCTTCTTCAGAGGAGAACTTCACGTGATGAAGGAGCAGTGCTCCAAAAGCTTCTTCCGATAACTAAAGCTCTCCGGTCCTGGCAACATCCTTGTAAATCTTTTCCACACCCTCTCAAGTTTAACAGAATCTTTCCTATAGAAGAACAAAAAGAATTGTATGTAGTATTCTAAATGTCCTTTACAGCCACAACATGACATCCCAACTCCTATACTCAATGCTTTAAACATTGTTGGAGTCTGAGGGGCAACCTTATAGAGGTTTATAAAATCGTGAGGGGCATAGATAAGGTCAATAGCCAAGGTATTTTTCCAAGGGTAGGACAGTCCAAAGCTAGAGGGCATAGGTTTAAGGTGAGAGGTGGAAAATTTGAAAGAGACCTGAGGGGTAACTTTTCCATGCAAAGGATGATGCATGTATGGAATGAGCTGCCACAGGAAGTGGTAGAGTTGGGTACAATTGCAAAAGGCATCTGGAAGGGTATATGAATAGCAAGGGTTTAGAGGGCTATGAGCCAATCGTGTTGGGACAGTTTTTGTTTGTTATTTACATAAATGATCTAGATGTGAATATACAAGGTATGAGTAATTTTGTGGATGATACAAAACTGGCGGTATCATTGATAGCAAGGAAGGTTATCAAAAATTACAGAAGAATCTTGATAAGATGGGGAATCAGGCTGAGGATTGGCAAATGCAATTCAACACAGATATGTGTGAGGTGTTGCACTTTGGAAAGTCAAACCAATGTAGGACATATACAGTAAATGGTAAGGTCCTGAGGAATGTTGTGGAACAGAGGAGCTAGGAGTACAAATACATAGCTCATTGAAAGTGGTATCACAGATGGACAGGGTAGTGAAGAAGGCATTTAGCATACTGGCCTTCATCGGTCAAGGCATTGAGTATAGAAGTTGGGACATTATGTTACAATTGTGTAAGTCATTGGTGAGGCTGCACTTGGAATATTGTGCACAGTTTTGATCACCCTGTTGTAGGAAAGACATAGTTAAACTGGTAAGTGTACAAAGGAGATGTTGCCAGGGCTAGTATGCCTGAGTTGTAGGGAGGGGTTTGCCAGGAAAGGACTTTATTCCTTGGAATGCAAGAGAATGAGGGGTGATCTTATTGAGGTGTGTAAAATCATGAGGGCCGTAGATAGGATGGATGCATATAGTCTTTTTCCCAGGGATGGGGAATTGAAAATTAGCGGGCATAGTTTTAAGATGAGAGGGGAAAGATTTAAGAAGGACCTGAGGGGCAACTTCTTCACACAGAGAGTGATGCATATATGGAATGAGCTGCCAGAGAAAGTGGTTGAGGCAGGTACAATAGCAACATTTAAAAAACATTTGGATATGTCCATGGATGGGAAAGGTTTAGAGGGATATGGACCAAAAGCAGCAATTGGAACTAGCTGAGTGGCCACCATGGTCAGCATGGACCAGTTTGGGCCGAAGGGCTTGTTCAATGCTGTATTACTCTATGATTCTATGACTCTAATTACTGACAAATGGGACTAAGTCAGATTGGGATGTCTAGACTGCACGGATGCGTTGGACCGAAGGGTCTATTTCCATGCGGTATTACTCTAGAAGGAGTAAAAGGATCAGCTATGATCCTACTGAATGACAGAGAAGGGTCTGGGGCAAAACAACCTACTCCTGTTCCTATTTCTTGTGGTTTTATTGTCTTTCATGGCCATGACAATGTTGGTCACCAAACTGCAACAAATGGTACTTCAATTAAAGGTGAGTGTTTTATTGTGGCTCCTTTATTTAACAATTGAATTGTTGATTTGAGTCTGTTAGCTACACATTAAATAGAACAGTAGACATGGTGACTCAATGGTTAACACTGCTGCCTCGCAGCGCCCCGGACCCAGGTTCAATTCCAGCATCAGCTGACTGTCTGTGCAGAGCTTGCAAATTCTCTCTGTGTGTGGATTTCCTCCAGGTGCTCTGATTTCCTTCAGCAGTCCAAAAATGTGGAGGTTAGGTGGTTTGGCCACGTTAAATTGCCCATAGTGTCCAGAAGTTGGATTAGACATGGTAATATGTAGGGTTATGGGATAGAGTGCAGCGCTGGGGCTGGGACTGGGTGGGATGCTCTTTGGAGGCTGGTGTCAATGGGCTAAATGTCCTCTTTCCACACTGTGGGGATTCAATGATTAACTGAATCCCAAGCCGCAACAACAGGTAATCATAAGGAACCCAGGATAATCAGTAATAAACTATTGTTTCTGACTATGTCAAGGAATGAAAGCCCAGTGAAAATTCAGCTGCATATTTTCAAAGCAGCTGAATAAGATTGAAATAGGAAAACAGAGGTCAGATTCTTTGGTAGGAGAATCAGAAAACAGACTATTATTTAAATGGAGAGTGTTATGGACCAGACCAAACTCCCTCAAAACATTTCAAGGAGACAGCTTAGACCCTAATATTTTCTTATTTTAAAAGCAGTGCCCAATGTTGGGTTTTGAATGCAATTTCATTGGTCAAACTATCAGGCTTGAAACAAAACACACTTTATTCAAAAAGTTAAAATACAGACAAAATTAAAACAAAAGAAAAGAACTGGCTTAACTGTCACTCTATCAAAGTACTTAACAAAATAATTAACTACTCCTTAACTGTTCCAGTATAGTAAGATCCCACAAACACACTTTTGGCAAAGGCAAATTCAGTAAAATAAATTGTCTCACATGCAATTCCAGAAGCAGGAAGTGAGGCCAAGCTTTCAGCTGTAGCAAAGTGAGAGAGAGAGATGGAGCAGCTTTCACGACCCCAACTGCTACTAAACACTAAACTAAAAATCCTGGTTCGAGTGGGAGATTGATCCCACCTATTCAGGCTTCTGCTATTGTTACAACTCAAAGAAGACCCAGGCATCACAAGCTTTTTCTTTATTAGCTCGAGGCAGGGCGCTCGGTACCTCTGACTCAACCTCTCTTCATAAAAAAAGGACAAAATACACCTCTTAAAAGCACAGTATCATCGCAAGAGAAACACCAAAAATGCACTGTAGAGATATCTGGGTGTGCTTATGCATGAAACACAAAAGGTTGGCATGAGATGCAGCAAATAATTACGACAACAAATTGAATTTTACCTTTATTCAGAGTTTAAAAATAGGGAAGTCTTGCTACAACTGTACAGACTGTTGTTGAGGCCGCACCTGGAGTACTTTGTACAGTTTTGATGCTTACATTTAGAAAAGGATTCATTGGCATTGGGGTAGTTTAAAAGAGATTCATCACACAGATTCCTGGGATGAAGAATTTGATTTATCAAGAACTGATAGAAAGGTTAGACCTTTATTCATTACAGCTTAATAGAATAAAGGGTGAAATTATTGTAACACACAAAATTCTGAGAGGTCCTAACAGGATAAATATTGAGAAGATATTCCACTTGTTGGGGAATCTTAAACTAGGAGATATAGTTACAGAATAAGGGGGCACTCACTTGAGGTTGAGATGGGAAGGAATTTCTCCCAAAGGATAGTGACTGTCTGGAGTTGTAGAGGTTAGATCACCGTAGCATTAAAAGTGGAGGCGTTAAGTTTTAAACATCAGGATATGTGGAGCTACACAAAAGAGGAGCTGAATACTGCAGATCAGCGATGATCTTATTGAATGACAGTACAATCTCGAGAGGACAAATGGCCTACTCCTATTTATTTCTAATGTTTGTATCTTCTAAGCCAATGTCACACAAATACAGGAGATCATTAAGTATAGTAAGAGTACCGAAAACTTGTTTCGCCCAACAACTTCCCAATCCCCACATCACTCCCAGCAGCATTGCCTAAAAAAGCATATTCTGACATACAGTTCAACATGAGATGAAAGCAGGCCTGTGTCCCTGTGCTGCCGGTGCTTCACAAAGATAACGAAGATTATTTTGCAATGATCT
The DNA here is from genome assembly GCA_024137785.1 of Ginglymostoma cirratum. Taxonomy (NCBI): domain Eukaryota; kingdom Metazoa; phylum Chordata; class Chondrichthyes; order Orectolobiformes; family Ginglymostomatidae; genus Ginglymostoma; species Ginglymostoma cirratum. Next base: position 16,145,969 of record JAHRHZ010000078.1, on the reverse strand, counting down.
GGTGAAGATTACTTGTGACCAGAATTTCTAACCTAGATAGGTGAACATACAAAATTTTGTGATCATCAATATGTTTAATCTTGAATCTCTGAGTGCCTGATTCATACTATTGCCTCTTCAATAGCTTCATAGTACACAAAAGTTTTATTTTTAATTCATTCATGAGTTGCAACCATCACTGGCCAGGCGAGTTTTTATTGTCCATCCCTAATTGTCAAGAGGCCAGTTGAGTCAACCACATCGCTGTGGGTCTGGAGTCATATGCGGTCCAGACTAGGTAAGGATAGCAATTTCCTTCCCGAAAGGACGTTAGTGAACTAGGTGGGATTCCCCCCAACAATCAACAATGGATTCATGGTCGTAATTAGACACTTAATTCCAGATTTTTATTGAATTCAAACTCTACCATCACCAAGGCAGGATTCAAACATTACCCAGGTCTGTGGATGAACAGTCCAGCGATAACACCATTAAGTCGTTACTTCCCTTACCCTCTGAGTTGACTACACAGAATAACTAAAACAAGCTTACTCTGTCTACTCTGGATGTGTTGGCAGCCATTTTTCATGCTTATTGCACAGTTGAGGATCAGATCATGATGGAAGACTTTCAACAATGTGCTCGAGGGTGAGAGTTGCAGGTTCTGCCTGTTATTTTTTGGTATCTCTTAAATGTCATTTTTCTTTCTGTGTTGCAGTCCCAGTCCACCCCATTATATTCAAGCTTCTCCATGCTCCCACCCAACCTTTTTTCTTCAAATATTCATCACCCCAATGCACCCCAAGTTACAGGTCTATTACTTAGAAATGCTCAACAACATAAGACACAGCACCTCCATCGAAGACACACTGGTGGCCGATAAGCCTCTCCCAATGTACCCCTTGCTGTTTTAGATCATACCGTTATTGTTCGAATTGTTCCTCTTCATAGTGATTATTTCCTTTGCATTCCAGCATCCAATCTCCACATGACTTCCACAATATAGCACTAGCTCCAGATAGCCCCCTTTGATGTCAAATACACAACTACCCCAGGCCTGACAATGGCCCTGGCTCTGGAATGACTTGGGAAGATAGCCCCAAGTTCAGCCCATCGACTGATCTCTGTGTAGCTTCCTGATGGAGCTACAGGTAATCCACAGACTGGTTATACTCGACCTGCAGGACTGGCCATGGCCCAATTCCAGACTATAAGGATATGGATCTCTGGATAGCAATTACACCAAATGGCTAACTGACCATGGCCAATTCCTGAACTGAGAAAGGACAATGCTGTGAGTGTATAATGGTGGCATCCCTGATAGAGCATAATGCCCCTTGACTGGACTGAGGACTATTCCACCTAGACTTTCAGGCATAGAAAATTTGGTTGAAGCACATGTAGTACTATTGCAGTGTAAGTGCAGAGCTATACATTAACATACACACACCCAGCTTGACTTTTCAGTGCTGATAAACATGACGAGCTATCTGATTTTCTGTCTGTACTAAAAGACGAAACAAGACATGACTATTGTAAGCCTAAATGGTCTGACTGAAGCAACAATATGGTAAAAGCAAAGGCAGAGATGCTGTGAGCATTTAAGTGGGCACAAAGTGAGTGAGTGCTGAGAAAGTAAGCCGAGAATCTTGTTCTGATGCATCAGATGGCTGTCCCTGTGGCCTGTTAGCAGCATTGTTAGATCACCAGCTCCCCATCCTCCCACCCTGTGCCTGTTTTGCCATTCATTGAGATCTTAGCTGATCTGCAATAAATTTATACACCCAGTTTGGCTAAGATGCCATAATATCTTTGGTTAATAAAAGTCAACTTCTCACTTTTGAATTTAATGATTAATGCTAAATCAATCATCATTTGCTGAAAGAAAGTTTCAAATTTTGTCGCCCTTTTCATGATAAAGTTCTAATTCCACTCCTGGAAGATCATGCTCCGATGTTTAGATTTTGCCCTCTAAAACTGGGTTCCCCTACTGGCAGAAATTGTTTCTTTAGATCTACCCTATATGTTGCCCTTAACTTGAAAATCTTGGAATCATCCCTTTCAATGTTCTAGGATTACAACCCTAGTTTGTGTAAACTCTCCTTTTACTTTTTTGTACTTTACCACCCTGAGTATTTATTTCATTCTTGTAATTTTTAAAATTCATTTTGTGGGATGTGGGCATCGCTGGCTGGCCAGCATTTCTTGCCCATCCCTAGTTGCCCTTGAGAAGGTGGTGGTGAGCTGCCTTCTTGAACCGTTGCAGTTCACCTGCTGTGGGTTGACCCACAATACCAATAGGGAGGAATTCCAGGATTTTAACCCAGTGACAGTGAAGGAACGGCGATATGTTTCTGAGTCAGGATGGTGAATGGCTTGCAGGGGAACTTGCAGCGGTGGTGTTCTCTGCTATTTGCTGCCCTTGTCCTTCTAGATGGAAGTGGCCATGTGTTTTGAAGGTGCTGTCTGAGGATCTTAGGTAAATTTCTGCAGTGCATCTTGTAGATAATACACACTGCTGATACTGAGTGTCAGTGGTGGATGGGGTGGATGCTTGTGGGCATAATGCTAATTAAACTGGCTGCTTTGTCCTGGATGGTGTCAAGATTCTTGAGTGTTGTTGGAGCTGTACTCATTTGGGCAAGTGGGGAGTATTCCATCACACTCCTGACTTATGCCTTGTAGATGGCGGACAGACTTAGAGGAGTCAGGAGGTGAATTACTCACTGCAGTATTCCTAACCTCTGACCTGTTCTTGAAGCCACTGTGTTTATGTGGTGAGTCCAGTTCAGTTTCTGATCAATGATAACCCCAGGAATGTTGTTAGTCAGAGATTCAATGATGGTCACGCCATTGAATGCCAAGGAGCGGAGGTTAGATTGTCTCTTATTCACAATGGTTTTAACCTGGCATTTGTGTGGCACGAATGTCACTTGCCACTTTTCAGCCCAAGCCTGGATATTGTCCAGATCCTGTATTTGAACACGGACTGCTTCAGTATCAGAGGAGTTGCGAATGATGCTGAGCATTGGCAAACGTCCCCACTTCTGACCTTATGGTGAAGGGAAGGTCATTTATGAAGCAGCTGAAGATGGTTGGGCCGAGGACACTACCCTGAGGAACTCCTGCAAAGATGTCCTGGAGCTGAGATGATTGACCTTCAACAACCACCTATCTTCCCGTGTGACAGGTATGACTCCAATCACCGGAGAGTTTGCTCCTGAAACTCATTGTTTCCAGTTTTGCTAGGGCTCCTTGATGTCACACTTGGTTGAATGCTGCTTTGATGGAATTTACCTCTGAAATTCAGCTGTTTTGTCCATGTTTGAACCAAGGCTGTAATGAGTTCAAGAGCTGAGTGACACTGGCAGAACACAAACTGAGCATCACTGAGCAGGTTATTGCTGAGAAGGTGCTACTTGATAGCACTGTTGATGATACCTTCCATCACTTTACTGATGATCGACAGTAGGCTGATGGGGCGGGTAATTGGCCGGGTTGAATTTGTCCTACATTTTATGTACAGGATATACTTGGGCAATTTTTCACATTGTCAGTAGATACCAGTGTTGTAACTGTACTGGAACAATTTGGCTAGAGGAGCGGCAAGTTCTGGAGGACAAGTCTTCAGTACTATTGCTGGAATATTGTCAGGGCCCATAACCTTTGCAGTATCCAGTGCCTCCAACCATTTGTTGATATCGCATGGAGTGAATCGAATTGGCTGAGGACTGGTATTTGTAAAACTGGGTACCACTGGAGGACGCCGAGATGGATCATTCTCTCAGCATTTCTGTCTGAAGATTGCTGCAAAAGCTTCAGCCTTATCGTTTGCAGTGATGTGCTGGGCTCTTCCATCATTGACGATGGGGAAATTTGCGGAGCTTCCTCCTCCGGTGAGTTGTTTAATTGTCCACCACCATTCATGTTTGGATGTGACAGTTCTGCAGAGCTTAGATCTAATCCATTGGTTGTAGGATCGCTTATCTCTGTCTAAGGATGATAACCCCAGGAATGCTTATGCTGTTTGGCATATATGTAATCCTGTTTGGTGGTTTCACCAGGTTGACATGTCATCTTCAGGTATGGTCTCCTGCACTCTCCATTGAACATGTGTTGATTCCTCGCTTAATGGTAATGGTTGAGTGGGAGAAATGCCAGGCTATGAGGTTACGGATTATGCTGGAGTACAATTCTGCTGCTGTTGCTGGCCCACAGTGCCTCATGGATGCCCAGTCTTGAGTTGCTAAACCTGTGCAAAGTCTGTTCCACTTAGCATGGCGATAGTGCCACACAACACGATGGAGGTTACACTCAATGTGAATGTGGGACTTTTTCTCCACAAGGACTGTGTGGTGATCACTTTTACCAATACTGTCATGGACAGATGCAACTGCAGCTGGCAGATTGGAAAGGATGAGGTCAAGTATGTTTCTCCCTCTTGTTGGTTCCCTCACCACCTCCTGCAGACCCAATCTAGCAGCTATGTCCTTTAGGACCCAACCAGGCTGATCGGTATTATTGCTACCAAGTCACTCTTGGTGGTCGACATTGAAATTCCCCACCCACAGTACCTTCTGTGCCCATCCCATCCTCAGCGCTTTCTCAAAGTGTTGTTCAACATGGAGGAATACTGATTCATCAGCTGGAGGAGGACGGTATGTGATGATCAGCAGGACATATCCTTGCCCATGTTTAACCTGAAGCCATGAGGCTTCAAGGGGTCCGGAGTCAATGTTGAGGACTCCCAGAGCAACTCCCTCTCAACTGTATACTACTGTGCTGCTGTCTCTGCTGGGACAGGACATATTCAGGGATGGCGATTGTGGTGTCTGGGATATTGTCTGCAAGGTATGACTCTGTGAGTATGACTCTGTCAGGCTGTTGCTTGTGTAGTCAATGAGACTGCTCTTCCTATGTTGGCATTCGCCACCAGATTTTAGTGAGTTGGACTTTGCAGGGTCAAATGGCTGTTTCTGCCATTGTCTTTTCTGGTGCCTAGGTCAACGCTAGCTGATCTGACCGGTTTCATTTCTTTGAGAATTCGCAGCGATTGATGTAAATGAGTATCTTTCTATGCCATTTCAGAGCACATTTGAGAGTGAACCACCTTGCTCTGGGTCTGGTGTCACATGTAGCCTGGACCAGGTGAGGATAGCAAATTTCCTTCCCTGAAGGACATTATTGAATCAGATGGGTTTTTCTGACAATCAGCAATGATTTCTTGCTAATCAGCAGATTCTTAATTGCAGATTTTTTTTTTTAATTGAATTCAAATTCCACTCTCTGCTGTGGTGGGATCTGAACCTGGGTCCCCAGAAGATTAGCTGAATTTCTGAATTAATAGGCTGGGCCATCACCTACCCATATTGATGTTGGAGGGAGTGTAAAGGCAACTTACCAGGTTGGAGGATGGTCGGTGGGTGGGGAGTTGTGGATGGAGGGGAGATAAGGGTTGGTGTTGTAATTTAACCCACTCCTGTTCCTATAAACTATTTAAATAACGTGAATGGTATGAGAGTCTGTGGAAATGAACAAGGGCAATATCAACAGAACATTGAGGGTCTAGTTAGTCATAGCATCCTGAGATGACACACCTGAAGGTGAATTTAAAACCAAAAAGACATTATTGAATCAAAAATATGCTAGTTTTAAATTTGTTTCTCTCCTTCCTGAGTGAAAGAAAGGTACATATTGAAACGTTTATAAAAGAACAAAGTCTTGCAACATTAGAACTGTATTTAATTTGCATTTGGAGTATAAAACAAAGTTATAACAGTAAATCACATGATCTCAGTTTGAAAGAAATGTATTTATTTAATGAGGTCAAAAGGAAACTTATGCTCTGCATTATACATGGCTCTGGATTTCATCATCAGATCTTACTGTCTTCCTCTTTAGATTGTCAATGCTGTTTGGTGAAAATCTGTTTACCAGATTCTGCGCAGAGTTATGCAATATAATGCAGTTAACAAAACGATTCTCTATGACATCAGTTCCATTCGACACTGAAAAGCTTTTAATTCACCAAAACGAACAGAGAGAAAAATATTCCTCAAGTCCATTTGCTATGAGAAAAAGAACATCAGATTCACTAGGGAAACCACCCCCATGGACAAAGTTTTAAAATGATGGCTGCTTCCTGGAACTGACATTGTCAAACTGTCAGAACAATGGCCTGTAAAAATGTAATAGTCCCTGTTAATCTTTCATAGAAGAAAGAACTAAAATGATGTATACTTCCCTCTTGCCGATCCCCGTTCTAAGAGAGTTCCATCAGGAGAATCAAATACTTAAAGCAGCAGATTAAGTTTTGATTATCACCAATAGCACTAAATGTAAAATGTGCTATAAATTAATTGAATCCTTTTGTTTCTACTCTTCTCTCCACAGTTCAATGCTCCCTCCAAAAATCTAGCCGTTAATTAATTTGGCTTATTCATATTGGTGGTTATCAGTTTCTATATTATTTATTTAATAATTTGTTAATTGAGTAAAGTAATTTTACATTTGTCAAAGTGGGCGGCAAAGTGGCTTAAATAATTACACGATAAACTAGCGAAGTGGGCACCATGGTCAGCATGGACCAGTTTGGGCCGAATGGCCTGTTTCCATGCTGTATTACTCTATGACTCTATGACTCTAAGAACGTAGTATTTCTCGATAATACATAATACAGAGAGTTTGATGTGATAGAAGAAACATTAAGGTTGTTGCAATGGGTTCAAGTGATGAGTTAGTGAACAATAATAGCAATCCCTGTTGTTTCAACAATAATGATTACACAAATTTCCAAAAGAGAATTTCATTGAATTAACCCTATAATCAAATCCAGATGCAAACAAATACAATGAAATAGTTCTAAAATTAGTAAAGGATGCACTTGACATAGTAATGTGTTCTGTAATGGAATGTTAGTTACATCTTAGTAGTCCAACAATGTCCATAAGATTTGCGAGGAGACTGCTGTTCAAAGATTATTCCTGAGAAATACAGTTGTATTTAATACTTGTATTTAATAACATTTAGGCAAAAGCAGACAGGTGAGAGGTTAAGTGGCTTTATCACCCACTTATTGGCACCAGTGTCTTCCGACTGGTAGCTGAAGGGAGTCATTGGCCTTCCCAAGGAAAAGGGAACATTCACTCAATGTCACGAGTAGGAATAAGTAACAAAGCTCAAGATGCCCAATGATAAAGAACCTTGAGGAACAAGTTAATAGCCAGTTTACATTTTATAAACACACAGTCGTAAGCTTCAATTAAATAAATTTGAAAAGAAAGATGTAAAAATGATCTGATTCATCAACCAACCACTTTTTGCTTTTAGATCTCATCACCCTGGAATTTGCAGCTTTATAATGGTGATACATCACAAGACCAATAGTTAGAACTCCAGGTGTGCAGCTGGACTTTCTAAGCTCTACAGACAAGTGAGTTTCAGAATCATCAACAGACTTAAATTTCAAACACTGTTTTCTTTTTACAACTTATCTTCTAGACTTCTGCAAGAAAGACATAGAGCAGCATCCTGTAAAAAATGATCTCACCATGCTAAAATTTTACAAGGGTTGATGGATTTAACAAGCAAGGACAGTGATAAATGGAAACCTATTACATCATTGCAATTGGAATATTAAAGTTACACCTACACAACATTAATTCTTGTCACCTTTGCCCTCTTTCTTCTAATTGCATGATTTATAAACTTACTTAGCAAAAGGAGTACTCATAGGTCGATAGTATTGCCATTGGGAGGATGCATCATTATTTCAAGAAAATCTGAAATCCAAATCCAGTGGTAACTACAATTAACCCTTTTTGAGACTAATATTAAACATTTGCCTCCAGATCTAGATGATTTAGCTTGACATTGCCCTTTAGAAAGGTTTAGCATAAACACGCATAAAATTTACTCCTTCCACGTTAGCCTACCTTACTTGCATTAATTGAAGACTGGAGGTGGATTAATTTTCTTATAATATATAAATGTGACACAAATGAGGTGCACAGGTTCCATTTACTTGAAGATCTTTGGTTGGTTTATTTGAGGCTAAACCATTATATAACACAGAGTAATCTTCAGACACAGTCTGTGCCTTGAGTGCTACAGTGCAGTGAGCTTGCAGTCATCTGATAGCCTCTTGGTACTTGGCTCACTTGCATGATGAGCTTCTAAAGGGATATTGTCCCAAAGGTGACAAAGTAACAGTAGGTGAGTGACTGTTGATTTGGATCAAATGTATAATATCAGTTAACGTGTTGGTTTGACTTTTTGGTCATATGGAAATTGGAGTGGGGAGGTGGGAAAGTTACGAAAGCAGCCATAAGTTAAAATGTCATCACCACAGTTGGTAGAATTTAAATTCAGTTCACAAACAATCTGAAACTGAAAGCTAATCCCAGCAACGACGACTCTATCATCAATTGTCATGATGTACCTTAGGGAAAGAAATCTGCCTACCTGCTCAGACCAACTTGTGACCTCAGACACGCAGTAATGTGTTTGACTCTTAACTGTTGTATAAGACAGGCCGAAGGGCTAAAAGTTAATGATGATATTCAACAGCTGCATGAGAAGATAGGATGGGCTGAATGGCTAAACTTGTTGATGATATTCGACAAGCTGCATGATTTTAGATAAGTCTTGTTACATTCCTTTATGGGCTGAAGACAGTACCTGCAACTTGTTTTCCTGTAACTGTGTTTTGTCTTCTGTATCTGCTTTCTTTGTACTGGCTGTTTGTTACACTGTGTAAGATACAGAGAGTTTAATTCCAAGTTGCGGGACATCACCTAAGACCGGGATCTTGAACAGTGCCAGGAACAACCTCCTCCTCCAGACCAGCCGTCAATCGAGGAGTCCCCAACGGGCAGAAGAGCGTGAGGTTTATTTGTATCTACCTCTTTTTCATTCTTTTACTTAATAAATGTTCCTTTCTTTTTCGTCTTTTATAATTGCTCAATAAATGCTCATATTTAAGCCAATTGCTGTTGTCAAGCCTTCTCTTAACTGCATTTAACTGAACATGAAAGGAACCACTCAAATACACTCTGTGATCCAAGACAACTGTCCTCTAAGAAGCCACTCATTTTATGGACAATTAGGGATAGGCAACAAATACTGAACGGATCAGTGATCCTCACATTCCAGCAAAGAGAAAGCCCTTGCTGGCAGTGTTATTATAGGTGATAGGATATGATCTCCACCCAAAATCTGGCAATAAACAAGAGAATGTGAATAAAAACCAAAAGAATAGTGGATGCTGGAAATCAGTAACAAAAGTAGAAATTGCTGGAAAGGCTCAGCAGGTCTGGCAGCATCTGCAGAGAGAAATCAGAGTTAAAGTTTTAGGTTCAGTGACCCTTCCTCAGAACTGATGGTAGCTAGGAAAAAGTTGTTTTTTATGCAGCTTCTGCATAAAAAAAACAACTTTTTCCTAGCTAGAATCAGTTCTGAGGAAGGGTCACTGAACGCGAAACATGAGCTCTGATTTCTCTCTGCAGATGCTGCGAAGAGATTATGAATGTTCATCACTGTCCTTTCTAAGCTTTATGCCCTGACTGAACTCAGTACCACAAATACTTCTTCCAGGGCAGACATCACTGCAGGCTATACTGGCTTCACCCAAGGGCTGGATATTGGCAAAATCTAGAACCGGTCATCGTTAGCAAGTGCAGTCTACCTCCAATGTTTTCCATTCTCACTCCTACCACAGCTGGGATCGTAACACTGACTACTCTCTTGTCAGCAGTAGATTGAAGAACACCCGAAAAGATTTCATTTGACAGCTCGCTACACATTAACATACCATTCACAAGTAATAGAACCAAATACGAGCACTGTATGCTTACTAGAATGATTGCTACGGAGGAAGGGTAAACCAGGGAGAACCGATGCTGGTACTAATGAAGCTTTGAAGGTGTTAGGCTCAACCCTCTGTGAAGCAGTAGAGGCATCGACTGGCAAAGGTTAAATTTGAAATGACAACTGGCTTGAGATCTGCTCATCTGAGATGACAGCTGTAATTGAAGCAAAGAGCAAAACATGCATGTCAGAAACCCAACTGCTGGAACACTGCACCACTTGAAAGTAGACAAATCAACAGTGCAATAGATCTTTTTTTTCTATTCATTTGTGGGATGTGGGCATCACTGGCTGGCCAGCATTTAGTGCCCATCCCTAGCTGCCCTTGAGAGGGTGGTGGTGAGCTGCCTTCTTGCACCGCTGCAGTCCTCCTGCTATGGGTTGACTCATAATGCTATTAGGGATGGAATTCCAGGAACAACAGATACCATGCAAATAAATACTGGTTCGATATGTGCCAAAAAATCCAAATGGTCTGTGAGAATGAAAGTCTGTGAACTATTTATGACGGGATTGTGAGAATACTTTTCCTACCATCATCAAAATCGTCCATCTGAAGTCAACAGGCAGTGAAGTACTCACCAACACTGACGTAGGACTGAACATGACTGTGCACCATACCCTGTGAGATGGACACCTCCACATCTCTAGCAGCTTCTTCTCATGGATAGGTTTGATGATGAACCCTCACCACTCGATGTTGAGAATACCACACACTGCTTAGCAAACAGAAAGGTATCTTGTGAAGATGAAATCTCAAACAAACTGCTCAAGCACAAAAAGTCTCACCTATTACCTTTATAATCTTTTTAATCTTTTATAAGCTTTATAATCGTCTCCCATATCTGCCGGAAAGTCGGCTCCAAACCTATATTGAGGCTGTACCTTCAGGCACAGTATCATTTCCATGCCAGTAGGTCTGCTGTGAATATGATCTTCTCCAAACATCAGCTACAAGTCAGATGTAGGATATAGGGTCTTCACCTTATTTTGGTAGATCCCATTAAGGCATGCAACACTGTTAGCAGAGGCCGTGTGTATTGGATTTTGAGAAAAATCAGTTGATCACCACAGCTCGTTACTCTCCTTCAATGACAACATGCAGTGTGTTGGACAGTTTGATGGCTCCATCTCTGAGAGGTGTAGACTGAAAAACAGAGTGAACCAGGCTCGTCCTAGTCCCCACTATGTTCACCATTCCATCTTTTTCGCCATGCTTCACTTTCCCTGTAAATATGGATGTAGTCTACATGTATGCTAGGTCAAACAGCCAGCTGTACAATCTACAATTCTGAAAGCTAAGACAAAAACACATCATATATTAATCAGAGAACTCCTCTGGGCTAATGATGTTTCACTAGTGATCCAAAGAGCAACTCAGCTATAAAGCCCAATGGGCTTTCACTCCCTCACCTGTAACCTGCCCTTGAATGTACACATTAGGAAAATTATAATCCTGGCACAATTGCATCTCTGCCCTGACCACATGAAATAATGCTCCAGTAAAAGTGGTTGGAAAATTCTGCTGCCTCAGGTCCATCATGACAATCTATCTGTGATACATGCATCGGGAAAGCAGCTGCCAAATTTGGCTGACTTACAAAACATGCGCAGAATAATATCTAGTTGACACTTAGGGCCAAACTGATGGTTTTAGAAGGCCAGTGCTTTCAATATCTTTCTATATGGCTGTGAAACATGGATGACCTGCAGATACCAGAAAAAGAAGCTCAATAATTTTCATCTTCACCATGCAAAGCACATTATGGGTACATCCAGCCAGGATAAAATTGTGCATGTTGGTGCAGGCACATACACAGAATGGCAGGCAATCATATACATGAGGATTTTTCTGTGTGGTGAGATAGTCAGAGCCCAGTGAGCAGTAGGATGCCCAAAGCTCTACATAAAAAATGTCTATATGTACGACATGAAGACCCTAAACATTGATTATTGCACGTGACAGTCATTCGCTGACAACAAAGGAAATTGGTGCCTCCTCCTCTGGGTGGGTATGCACCGTTACACTGAAGAGCAGCTACAGCAATTTTTAGCAGATCCTCATGCCAAAAGTAACTACATACAACATGTGATAGCTTCTTTTTCAGCACTTGCTGTTGAACTTGCCTTTCAAGGATTGGCTTCTTCAATCATCAGCAAGGTTGTACCATATGAAGACATCTTGCCTGAAATGGATCATTTGTTGCACATTCATTATCTTTCACAGATGGAAGGGTATGCCTTACAATGATAAATATCTTTCTTTTCTTCCCCATCATACATTGACATTCCATGATCATATTCTCAGTCATATAGACTATTCATTGGAAACTAAACTATATGTCTGGACTTATAGATACATGGATTTTGGAATAAGGTGAGTCCACAGTCCAAAAGTGAAATTTTAATCCACAAACGTCCTTCTGTTTACAGGCAAATTATTATTGATATTGCTAGTGACTCTCTCTTCTCATGTACCACCTCTCTCTCTCTCTCCTTCAAATCTGATGTAATCAATACACTTTTAAAAAACCCTCTATTTTTGCAAACTACTGCCCCATCTCCAACATTCCTTTTCTCTGTGTTGCTGCTTCCCAAATTAAAGTCATTCTATTCCAGGGCTTCAAGTTTGAACCCATAAAATCAGATCTATGTGTCTGCTACAGTGCTGAAACAATTCTTCACAAATGGTAAACTGAACATAGCCAGAGAATCATGACATTGTCTGAAAGTTGGTGTTTCTATATGGAAGCCGATAACATCAGGCACTATTCCAGTCTCACCACTCAAAACCCTTCTACTTTCTTTAAATTGGCAAACTGCTTCTCCAACAGCCAGAGTTCAATGAGGAGAAACTTCCTCCAATTAAATATTGCGATTACCGAAGTCATTGTAATCTTCCCCTATTTCAAACTCTGTCCCTTTGCAACTGATTTTATTCCCATTTCTGCTACGTCACTGAAGCATCAAGTATCCATGTCATTGCCAAGACCCAACTGAACTCTTGCCTCAACCCATTGACAGAGAAAACTCTCACCCACTTCTTTGTTACATTTAGACTTGGCTGCTATACAACCTACATGGCATCTACATGGCATAAACCTGAGATCATCCAAAACTTTCTTAACATGACCAAGTTTTATTCACATATCATCCCTGTTCTTATTGACCTGCACTGACCCATGACTAAACAATGCCCTGATTTCAGAAAATTCATATTGAGAAATTTCTTGTTTGTTTGAGTCCTATCACTTGCTCTATTCCATCTCAGTAATCACCTCCAACCATATAATTCTCCAAGATATCTGTGCTCCTGTAACTCTGGTCCCTGCAGCACTTTTTGATTTTAACAGCTCCACTATTAGTAATGGAACATGGTGCTATTAAGTCCCTAAACTTTGGAATACTTTCTGCAAACCTCTCCATCACCCCAACATGCTTTCCTCCTTTAAGGCACTCTTCAAATCTCTCTGTTTGACAAGACTTTTAAACATTAGCCCTAAGACCTTTGATGTGTCATTTCTCGTTTTATAAAACTCAAGAAGTGCCTTGTATTTTAATGTTTGAAAAAATCCCAAGATGTTAATATTTTCAATGTCAGTCTATTTTACTTGTTCTAAAACATTTCATTTATCTACCCTTTCCAACTTCCACCGTGCATCTATGACATAGATTCATAGAGTCATAGAGTAGGGAAACAGACCCCATGCTGCAACTAGTCCATGCCAAACGTAATCCCAAACTAAACTAGTCCCAACTGCCTGCTCCTGGCCCATATCCCTCCAAATCTTTCCTATTCATGTACTTATCCAAATGTATTTTATACTATGTAATTATACCCATATCCACTGCTTCCTCAGGAAGTTCATTCCACACGCAAACTACCCTCTCTGTAAAAAGAATTGTCCCTCATATCTTTTTAAAATCTCTCTCCTTTCAATTTAAATATGACCCCTAGTCTTGAAATCCCCCATCCTAGGGAAAAGACACCTACCATTAAACCTATCTATACTCTTCATGATTTTCTAAACCTCTATAAGGTCACGTCTCAACCTCCTACACTCCAGTGAAAAATCATTTTTTTTTCTTTTATTCATTCGCAGGATGAGGGTGTTGCTGGCTGGGTAGCATTTATTGCCCAGAGGGCAGTTAAGAGTCAACCACATAGCTGTGGGTCTGGAGTCACATGTAGGCAAGACCAGGTAAGGACGGCAGTTTCCTTCCCTAAAGGACATTAGTGAGCCAGAGGGGTTTTTCCTGACAATCAGCAATGGATTCACAGTCATCATTAGATTCTTAACTCCAGATTTTTTTTTAATTGAATTCAAATTCCACTATCTGCCATGGCAGGATTTGAGCCCAGGACCCCAAGACACTACCTGGGTCTCTGGATTAATAGTCCAATGATAGTACCACTAGGCCATTGCCTCCCCAATGTCCCAGGCTATCCAGCCTTTATAACCCAACCTTCCATACCCTGTAACGTGTTTCAGCTTGTAACAAAGGATGGAAGTTGACACTGGCTTACTGTAATGATCGAGTCCTATTCTCTTACAGAAAAGACTGTTTTATCCACTTGCTCTGACCATTGCTCCTCACAATAGTTCACTTGTCCCTAGAGGATTGGCAGCAGAACTAATAAAAAATTATTTAAAGGAGAATGATTAGGTCATTAGCATTAACCTGGAATGGGTCAAGTGGTCAGGAAAATATTTTATTATTGATTTTAAAATTATGTTTTTTAATGATGGATTCCTAAGAGGATATATCTCTGTTATACCAGGCAAAACCATTTTTCTCCTTAATGCCTCTGGATGTTCATTAAAAATTCAATGCAGGTTATTAACTTGGTGATGTGTAACACTGAATTTAATTGCTTGAAACAGCTTGAAGCACTGTAAGGAAGATGAAGTTGATGTACTTGGTAAGGCTTGAAATTACGAACAAGATTCTGCCGCTAGTGTTAACCATGTTAGAGAGTGTACCAACAATGCATTAAAACAGAGCTTCAACCAGAAGGTTGCTTTTAATGATAGCTACTTAGCACTGACAGGCAAAAGCAGCTTATTTTAGAAGTAAATATCATAGAATCCCATACAGCCCATCAAATCTGCACCAACCCTCCAAACAGCATCCCACCCAGACTCAGCACCCCCTACCCTATGCCCATAACCCTGCATTTATTATGGCTAATGCACCTACCCTACATATTCCTGGACACCATAAGGCAATTTAGCATGGTAAATCCACCCAACCTGCACATCTTTGGACTGTGAGAAGAGACTGGAACACCCAGCTAAAACCCACACAGATATGGGGAGAATGTGCAAACTCCACATAGACAATCACCTGAGGCTAGAATTGAACCCAGGTCCATGGTGCCATGAGGCAGTAGAAGCTAACCACTGAGACACACACACATATGAACATGCAAGATTAAGGTTCGGGGGAATGGAAACTGAGAGATAAAATTCACCAAGAGTGGTCTGAAAGTTATAGCAAACTCAACTGAGAAAAAGTTGTCAAGAACAAATGTTTTATCTGTGAAATATTTCAAGTCGATATGGTCAACTTTCCCAACAGCGACTGACACAAATTATGGTTTTAAAGCAGTCCAATTGAAAACTTCACAGTTCTGCAAAACCGCCCTTTTAAGATTTCTATTAATATCCTCCAAGTGATAGCTTTATCAGGCACCATCCCTTCCAAAAAATGCATTTTGCACTCATTAATGACGTTAGAAAACAAATAGCTACCCTTAATAGGGTGTTGTGCATCTGTGAAGAGACATCAATTAGTGCTTTCGGAGCATCTTGACCTTCTGACTTCCACCTGTCCAACGCAGAACTAAGTGGTCACATGCTTCTGCTAATCTCCTAACCTGACATTTAATAAATGTTATGAATAAAGAATACCACATTCCTTCCTGGACCAGAGTGCACCTCATCACGTATCCAGCTTCCTTGTCTTTTTGATGTTCTCTGAAAGGAGCTTCAGAATGCATTCACCAAAATGCAGTTAGATGTTTCACAATACAAATCCCATCGATCCAACCTCATGGGAACTTCTGCCTGAGGCACAAGGTGTAGCTGTAGATCTGTCAGCATTAAGAAATCGTGAGAAAAAAAAGCTAAAACTTCAAAGGCAGCTTGATATTCATGCAATGTTTTAAATGAAGTCATGCATTCTGGAGTACTTTAGCAGCAAGACCATGGTACGTAAATAGACATATATTAATTAATATGGTACTTTGATGCCTAAAGAGCGGGGGTGGTGGGAGGGTGGTGTGGGGTGGGGGGGTGGTGTTAGATCTCAAATGACTGTAAATGGAAAAAAATACACTGCGAAGTTCAATGGGCATCGCTTAGTACCTGTGACATGTTTCACATGGCAGATGGCAGTTACATTGTGAATCAAGTTTCATATTCCATTTAATAACCAAAATTATGTTTAAGAAGTTCTTCACCAACTTTCAAATCAAGTCAGCAAGGCAATAATTCTTATTTAATGAAGCATAATAGTTTAAAATCAAAGTGAACAAAGATAAAGTTACAGAATCACTTCTCCTGGGACCTTTCACAACCCCATTCTGTAGCCATCAGAGAAATAATTGGACATTTGCCACTTTCTAAATTTCTGTCATTTTAATTTCATTTTGTTCTGGCAAATCAAGAGTAATAGATACCTGGGAGTAATATTGTCAAGGCCTTTGTAACAGTCATCTGATCCCCAGGATGAGATTTCTGCTTTGAAATCACTCCAGGGCAACTTTTCTTTTAATATCATATAAGCTGTGAAATTCCTGCAGCTAACATGGTTCTATTTTCAACCAATGTGTTTTTTTTAAAACAGCAGTAGGAACTGAAGCTCTGGGTCCTTATTTTATGGTAGTTTCTACCTATTATTGTTATTAATCGGTGATTGGTTTCTAGGGAATAATACGACCTATATATTGCATTCTCAAGTAAAAGTGCATTTTGCATGTTAACAGCGAGAAATAAGAGAATCACTATATAATTTCTGAGCTGTTTTAAATTAATTATTATGGTTCATCAAATAAGCATTGGTGCCTTGATCAGAAGGTAAGTAGCCTTTAAGAAGCCCTTTGAGCATAATTTGGAGCATTATATGGATGTTGAAACATGATTCCCAATGTAGCTGCCTTCCAATACATGTAATAAGAATGGAGAGATGCCATTTGAACTTCTCACCTTAATTTCCCAATGCTATATATCATTTCCCAGCCCTATTCCAAGCCTCTACTAGTTGGATGCTTGATCCAGATGCTGCTTGAGTGCCTGAAGTATTTCCCTCAATTTTAGGCTAAATTCTTTCTTGCAATTTTGCTATGAAAGCTAGAAAAATGTGAAAGACCAGGTGCTGAAAACTCTGCCATGTTGGAGTGTGGGAAGGTATGGTGTGTGGAACGGAAGGGAGTTTGCAGTTTTCCTCCCGTCCCCAGTGCAACTAAAATCCCAACACTACCCATTACCCCTGCCATGTCATTAATACTATTGGGCAGTGGTGTTCCAAGATAACCCTTTAAGCCATCTGGCTTGCTCTGATGGTTATTTATTTGGAAATGAAGTACAAAGTAATGAAATATTCAGAACTCTTGCTTAATTTAGCCTGGAAATGTGAATTCCTGAGTAGGAAACTAACACTTTTTAATGATCTCTCACTAAGGTAAAATCTGCCTCCTTTCCTTTCCCATGGGATTTTCTCATGGACTCAAGGACAGACCATACATATACAAGGCATCATCCAGACAATGTGGGGAAGCAATTGTAGATCTCATTTAGCCTGAACTGACACCATTACCACTATTCAAGGAAAAACTTGAAAAAAGTAAATTCCATTGGACATGTTTCTACAAATGACAAGCATAATTACACTCATCAGTCATATTACAGGTTTCTGTTTTCAAAAGGAAAATGCAGCTGATGGCTTTAGTTTACCTCGAAATGTAGAGAACAGAGGACAGTCAATAGCATGTGTAGCACTTCTAGTCACATACAACAAGAAACCAGTATTTAAAATCAATAGTTTGAACATGAACACATTTTGCTACTGTAGCGAGTTACAAAAGGAGTCCTCAATAAGTTAACCACAGGATTCCTAAAAGCACAGCCCCATTGGACCGAGGCGGTGTGCTTTTAATCAATTTTAGACTTAAACTTTACAGTTGTAATGTTGAGTTTTGTTAGTGCATACTTTTACTCTTAAGAATTAACGAAAAAATGATGGTAAAACAGAGGGCCAAATTTTTACTCAAATAAAACCTATTCAGTTTCACAAAGAGTTCAAAGTCAGGAGTCTCTTACAGTAGGCACTACTACTAAATTCGATTTAATACTAAAGTCAAAAAGGGCATCAGCATTTGCAGACACAGAAACGGAGTGTGTGGAAACTAAAAATGAGGTATTTATAGTATAACTGCAGCATCATTGTGAAATTATTCAATTTTCACCAATGCTGCAGTTACTATGTAGAAAGTGGTATCACTTCAACATTCGGGCAGAGCAAACTTACCGAATGCAGGCAATAAAATCTCAGGGAGTCCATGAGAACATAGAACCATCCCATTATGAAAAATAGATTCTGCGTTGACTTGAAGGACTGGCAGAATGATTGAAGTTTCACTAGTACACGGTTCAATCATGGAATCCCTACAGCGTGGAAACAGGCCCTTTGGCCCAACAAGTCCACACCAGCCCTCAGACATCCCACCCAGCTCCACCCCCCCTAATCTACACACCCCTGAACACTATGGGCAGTGTAACATGGCCAATCCATGTAGCCTGCACATCTTTGGACTGTGGGAGGAAACCAGAGCACCCGGAGGAAACCCACACAGACACAGGGAGAACACGCTGTCACACAGTCAGTCACCTGAGGGTGGAATTGAACCAGGCTACAGACTAAACATAGCAGTTGGATTAGTTTTAGATTGCTGTAGCCAATATGATTCATCAAATGGTCTGCTCTGTGTTGTCAAAATGTATCATTCTGTGATTTAATTAATTTCTTCAAATCTTGCAAACTGTCATGAATTCACAGTGGTGCTGTGAGGCAGCAGTACTAACCACTGAGCCACTGTGCCATTTAGTTCCTGCTTTTCAGGTTTCTACTTTACATTTTCAACCAACCATGGCTGCATTTGCTGTTTCAGCATCTCTTCAGAAGGTTCTGTGCAATAATTGAACAACTTTTCCTCTTGCGCAAAGGACTGGTTCTCCACTATGGAGACAGTTGGGGTTTCAGGAACAGTTCAATCTGAATGCATTGGTACAAGAAGGTCCAAAGTCAGATTCCAGTGTACAAATGATGTGAACGAAGATCATTTTCTCTGAAAGAACAAGTGACATCCAGAATGCCCTCTGGTAACTGGTCAGCACCCTCTTTCTGCTGTATTTTCCTGCCATTTTCAGCTTATGTTGCCTTCCTGTTTTTGCAGTTTTAGGGCTTGAGTGTCTTCAGTGTCCATCAACTGAAGAATGTTTAAAGCTGTGCACACCACTCCACCTAATAATCATAACGATTAGGGATCACATACTCTGGAATCTCTTTTCCCCTATAGTAAAGTTCAGCATGTGTTTGGTCTCTAGTAATTTCTGAGCCCTAAAGCTGGATGGAAAATATTTTGAGGATGCTTGGCCTCAACCACGGCATGGCATCTGAAAGGATTAATACATTTGCTACATTATCTGATTTAAAACCAGATTTCCTGCTGTTTATCTTAATCTTTGCATGCCAGAATTTGTTCTGTCGTTTGTACTGTTAGACGCGTCAAATACAAATTGTGGGCCTGCCACATCGTCCAAAAGAACTCATCATAACCTCACTGTATACTCTACTGCTGGGCTACTCACAGACTACCTATCTCGTTGCTGAGTTTCACTTTCAGCTCTTCTGACTGCTTGCCTCTGGAACTATGAGTCTGGTTACTGTCATCATAATGTAGTAATGTGAGCGAAGAGCAACAAACTTTAATGGAAATAACAAACTACCGGAGATAGTAATAGGACATCCTATCTGGAGCTGTACAGGCCAAGGTTCCAGTAAAAGTGTTCCTCAATACTGAGGAAGGGTCAGTCGACCTGAAACGTTAACTCTGATTTGTCTCCACAGATGCCTTCAGACCTTCTCAGCTTTTCCAGCAACTTATGTTTTTGTTTCTGATTAACAGCATTCACAGTTCTTTCGGTTTTTACTTCGCCGATACAAGTGATTTGATGTCTCTGACATAAATCCATACACATATGCTGAGTGGGTTTACTTTAAATAAGAGTAAATTTCAATTTGCTCAACAATGTAAACGAACTAAAAGAGTAATGCTTATGTTATAGTCAGGATGTAGTGTGGGCTTAGCATTATGAGAAAGATGTTCACGCTGTAGAATGTTACTACAATGATTCAGCAGGAAGATTGATGACAGCAATGCAAAACCATATCATGAGAAGAAGCTTAAGGTACTGGGACGATTCCCACTGGAGAAAAGTAGGGACGGAGAAGATTTAAGAGTGTTTTCCTTTTAAATTATTAAGGATTTTGATAGCATGAAAAGGAAAAGACTATTTCCTTTCATTAAAGAGCCGGTAACAATTGATTAATTCAGCTTGATGACTGTCATGAATGACGACAGAGGATACAAGAAATTTCTGAATGTGGAGAATGATTAGAGTAAGGAATAATCATTGAGGAATAATCAAGGCCATTACCTCTTTGAAAGGGGGGAAAAAAACCATTTAAGGCGGAAGATGATGCCAGGCTACAGAGAAACTTAGCAGGCCACAGACTAAACATACCAGTTGGATTAGTTTTAGATTGCTGTAGCCAATATGACTCATCAAATGCTCTGCTCTGTGTTGTCAAAATGTATCATTCTGTGATTTAATTAATTTCTTCAAATCTTGCATGCAGAGAAACATTGAACCATTCCCACTTTCATAACATGGAATAATGTATTGAAGTAGATCTAAGACACAATATTTCCTGAATAAATCAGAATTTCACTGTAGAGTCCAGTTTTGACTTTAATTCTTTAAGGGGTGGACTATATAGGAATTTAGGTTCCAATAAATAACATTTCCAGTGCCAGATCTGCATTTGAATACTGAGATAGAGTGTTTTTTCCCACAGAATATGATCAGTAAACATATCCCCTGAAAATAAATGACTTCCTTAATTGGCATAAGGAGATTCCAAGATTTGGCAGCAAAATTGCTTCCAAACTATTTGAAACTGCTATAATCGAATATAGAGAGTGGTAAATAAATACTCACTACCAGGAATGTGTGCATGCACAAGGGAGCCTGAATCATCATTTTGTGCTTCTGCTCGATAATGAAAAATCCAAGTCCATTTCACAATGCACTGGACCCACCATATGCAAAACAATCTTTCATCCAATGTATTAATTGTCCCCGTTTTGATCCTATGGGAAAACCAGAGGCATCAAATCAGCATTGTGAAAATGTTATGAACGTCATTTATGACCTTTAGGAATTGTAGTGATTGTATTGAGGTCAGCTAGGTGGACTTAATAGAAATGGAGTTCCCTGATTGTTAATCTGGTCTGAATCAAGGACCCCTGGCTAATAGATAAGAACAGGAGTGTCAGAAGTTCTATGCACTCTGAGAGCTGTCTCTCAGGGATCTGGAGCAGTGTCAAGGGCTCTCCATGTGTAAATAAAGGGTGACTTGGTGATGGAATACCAGTCTCTTTGGAGTTATTTCAGGAAGCACCACATTGAGTCCTTATTTAAAAAGAGCACAACAATCCTTAACCAATGTTGTATAAATGTCAAGTTTTGAATGAAAATGAGTGATTATCACTCATAATTGTTGATATGGAGTGGATTGCAAAAAAAACAGAGAGCGCAGGATTGCCTAATAAATTTAGATTAATTATTTTGACCTTGTAGGGTCTAGCAAAACAGATCCTCCAGGAGTTTGCATTAATTAAGATTTAAATTATTAGTTGACAAATGATGGAACTGATAGGGGAAATCTATGTTAACAAACCTTATTCTATTGACATATATTCATTATCATTTAGATATAGAGGTGTCTGAACAATAATAAGAAGCATTTGAGTCAATAGAAATCTAAAGACTCTTGCCATCTGGCCAGTCTCAATCTGTAAGAAATAGTGCTTTCTGATCTTTACTGCTCCTGTGTACAGTAGTTTACAGAATCCAGTTTATCAGTTCTCCCCTGTGGCATAATCATGAATAGATTAATATCTCATGTATACTCAAAATAATGAGGTGTTGAAAGGCACCCATCACCCTTCTCAACTAAAATCCCTGAACACATGGTGGATTCATAATATTTCAGAATAGTCTCTTGTTATAAGCAATGACACAACATGTTACAAATAAGCACTTTGAATAAAAAAGAAACAGATTTGCAAGTTTAATTTGGTCTACATTTGAGTTGATACAAAAAGTGTGAACTAATATTTATATTGCTGAGGAAGGAAATTTGGAAATTCAGTCTAGCCAGCTCAATGTAACATGTCAAGAATTTGAGACATTTGCGACTTAAACTCTTGATTGGGTTTGACTTATATTCCAAGGTATTGCAAGGGAAAAACACTTATTAATTAATGTGGAAATCATAGATTTAAATAAAAACACAATGGCTTCATTTCTGGTGCTTGCCTTCATTATGTTGGTGAAGTTGAGAGTTTTTCCAATAAGCTAGACAAAACACTTCAGTGCAATACCAAATAACTGTCAGAAATACAGGGCTGGATGCTTCTGTACGACTCAGAAGGTGTGAGCCAGACTAGTTCCCAACATTACGTCCCTGACTTTTTAAAGTCAACCTGTTCACTCAGGATTTTCATCTCACAGAGTTGGTCAAGGGCTGGAGTCATGGCCATTACCTCCCAATGGAAATCCAAGGTGGGAAAGGCAAATACCAAGGCTGGCAGCTTAAAAGTTATCTAAATGATATTTTTAAATACATACATATATGTATATAAAATGATGTAGCTGAAAATGCGGGGAGTGGCTGATAAGTAATTTTGTGGATAACAGAAGAATTGGTTGGGTGATTAATATTGAGAAAAAGGGCCTAGGTTACAGAAAGATACATAGGTTAGTCAAATGGGCAGATCAGTGGCAGATGGAATTTTACATTGATATGTGTAAAGTGATACACTCTGGAAGCCATAACAAGACAAGGGAGTACTCAATGAATAGCAGGGCAGTAGGAAGCTCAGAGAAACAGTGGGATTTTGTGGTGCTTATTGGGACAATAGGTTAATAGGGTAGTTAAGAAGTCATAAGAGGCACTTGCCTTTATTGGTCTATGGCATATATTATAAGAGCAGGGAGGTTATGTTGGAGCTGTACAAAATTTGGTTAGGCCAAAGCAGGACATTATGAGCTGTTCTGGTCATCATGATATAGGAAGGATGTGAATGCATTGGAGAAGCGCTGTCGGGTATTGTCCACGCTGGAGTATTTTAGCTTTGAAGAGAGGCTGGATAAGATCAGGCTGTTTTCTTTAAAGCAGATAAAGCTGAGAGGGGACCTGATAGAGATGTATAATATTACAAAGGGCCTGGACAGGGTAGATAGGAAGTAGCTGTTCCCCTTAGTTGAAGAGGCAATAACAGGGATGCAAGGTGAAGGAAGGGAGGCCCAAAGTGGAGGTGATGGGGCAGTAATTTTGGCAATTCCTGACGGACACTATTTTCTCCAGCCTGGTTGTTGACCTAATACTCATGCAAAATGACATTCAAGTTGCCATTTAATTGGCTACTGCAAATCAAACTTTGGGCCTCCTAACCTAATTTCCTCAGTATCAGGAAGGGGAAGTCTAATTTTTAATTCTTCAAGTAAGATGCTAACCCAAGATATCACCTGCCTATTCAAAACACGGCAAGCAATGGAGGGTAATTTCTTTGGTATCTAATAAATTACCCTTCCTTCAATATTAGTAAACTAAGACTGTGCATTCATCTCCTTGCTACTTGTGGGGCATTTCTATCATAGTATGGCCACAGCTTTTGCAGAACTGGTGAAATGTTTCTTAATATCTTCATAACTGGTCATTCCCTCCCTTGGATTAAATGTGTTCTTGTCAATAGTTCATACTGCAAATTTTGAGGAATGGAGGCAATGGGTACAATAAAGAGAGAAAAGGCCTCAGAAAAAGGATGAGAACTATGGGAAGATTTTTTTTATACCTGGAGTAACATGGATGATAGCAGTTAATGTGGGAAATGCTGTGACAATGGAAAAATCTGATGCTTGATGTTAAGCGAAAGGTTTCAGATTTTCCCCTTAAAGTTTCAACCTCACTGATAAACAGTAACTGCAGTATTTCCATGAATCTGCATTTCATTAATACCCCTACTCACCTCACTTACACGCAGCTTGCAAGTTTTCCTCCTCTCCTATGAAACTAAATGATGATAATCCCTGATTTGAAATTAGAGTAGTTACCAGGCAGATGCAGGTCACTGCTTTCTTGTTCGGACCTCCAAGTCTTCTCCAAGTAACAGATGAGCTTCTACATGACTGCTTGGATTTGGTGGACTGGTCCATATTCAAGAACTCAGTGGCCAATCTAAGTGAGTATGCCACTACCGTCAAGACTTCAATCAGTAAGTACGTAGAGGACGTGCATGCCAAAGAAATTAATCCAATTATTCTCTAATCGGAAACCATTGATGAACCGAAAGTATCACTCCCTACTGAAGTCCAGATCTGAGGCGTTCAAGTCGAGTGACCCTGATCGATACAGGAAATCGAGATATGATCTTCGCAATGGCATCAGGGATGCCAAGAGACAATATCAAAATAAATTAGAGTCCCAGACTAACCACATGAACACATGTCAACTGTGGCAAGGATTATACGATCTACTGGGCTATAAAGTGAAGTCGAGTACAATTGCTTCCAACAATACAGCCGTCCCTGATGAGCTCAACACATTCTATGCCTGTTTTGAGCAGAAGGGCAGTGGAATGATGTTACCTGCCCTAACCTGCCCTCGGCTGCACCTGTACTCAGAGTCACAGCCACAGATGTTAGATTGGCTTTCTTGAGGGTAAACCTACTGAAAGCAAATGGCCCAGATGGAATCCCCGGCTGTGCATTCAGATCCTACGCAGACTAGCTGGCCGGGGTATTTGCAGACATCTTTAACCTCACCTTACGATAATGTAAGGTTCCCACCTACATCAAAAAAAACCACTGTCTAACTGGTTCTAAAGAATCAGGCAATGTGCCTTGATATCTATTGCCTAGTGGATCTGAAGTGCTTCAAGAGGTTAGTAGTGGCACACATCAACTCCAACCTCCCAGATTGCATTGAACCGCTACAATTCACCTACCATCACAATACGTCCACAACAGATCCCACCCCCCGGCCCTATACTCATCCCGAGAACATCTGGATAACAAGGACACTGACGTCAGACTCTTATTTTTTGATGTTAGCTCTGCCTTCAAGATCATAATTCCAACAAAACTCATCTCCAAGTTCTAAGACCAAAGACTCTGAAAACCACTTTGCAACTGAATCCTTGACTTTCTGATGCACAGACCACAATCAGTGTGGATAAGCGACAACACCTCCACAATTCTCAACACCAGTACCCTACAAGGCTGCATACTCAGGCCCTTACTATACTCCTTATAGACTCATGACTGTGTGGGCAAATTCAACTCTAACTCCATTTATAAATTTGCTGATGATACCGCCATAGCGGATTGGATCTCAAACAACAATGAGACAAAGTACAGGAAAGCGAAAGAGAGATTAGTGGCATGGCATTAAGACAACAATGTCTCTCTCAATGTCAGTAAAATGAAGAAGCTGGCCATCGACTTCAGAAAGCGGAGTGAAGGAAGGTCCTGTCTGTATCAATGGTGTCGAGACAGAGATGCTCGAAAGCTTCAAGTTGTGAGGAGTGAATATCATTAACAATCTATCCTGGTCCATTTACATCAATGTTTCAGTCAAGAAAGCACAACAATGCCTCTACTTCCTCAGAAGGCTAAGGAAATTCAGCATTTCCACAATTCTATAACTGCACAAGAGAAACCATTCCATCTGGATGTATCACAGCTTCTACGGCAATTTCTTTGCTCAAGACCACAAGAAATTATAGAGACAAAAACAGAAATGACTGGAAAAGCTCAGCTGGTCTGGCAGCATCTGTGGAGACAAATCAGAGTTAACATTTCGAGTTGAGGCAACATTCCTCTCTGAGGAAGGAGCACTTGACCCAACATGTTAAATCTGATTTTTCTCCACGGATGCTGCCAGACCTGCTGAGCTTTTTAAGCAATTTCTGTTTTAGTTTCTGGTTTACAGGATCTACAGTTCTTTTGGCTTTTAGAAATTACAAAGAGTTGTGAACACAGACCAGTCCATCACGCAAACCAGCCTTCCATCCATTGGCTCTGTCTATACTTCCCACTGCCTCAGGAGTGCAGCTAAAATAACCGAAGACCCTTCCCACCCTGGTTATACTGTCTTCCACCCTCTTCACTGGGCAGAAAATACAATAGTTTTAAAAATGAACCAACAAATTTTAGAACAGTTTCTTCCCCACTGTAATCAGATTTATGAACAGACCTCTTGTATATTAGAGTTGACATGCCTCTGCACTTTTTCTGTAGCTGTAACATTATACTCTACATTCTGTTCTGTTACCCTGACGTGCTTAGATAAAGTATGATTTGTCTGGTTAGCATGCAGGACAATACTTTTCAATGTTTCTTGGTATTTTTGACAATAATAAGTCAAATCAAATCAACTCATATCAAACCTCCATTGTAATGTTCTTTCATCAACACATCCTTGTATAGTTTATAGATAGCATCCTTGACCACCCTTCACTCACAACACCAGCAAACAACCAGCTTTACCGCATGAACTTGAACCAACTCAGAATTCACTTCAGCCTTTTATAATTTCACTTTGGAGCTCAGGGACGTCTTTGACTTGCCTCCTACAGCCTTCAAACACAGGGACCCCCAGCCATCTCGTGCATCTAGTTAGGTTCATCTCTTAGCACTCACTCACTTTGTGCCCTTTGTGGAGTGCACAGCATTTTAGCCAGAGGGCAGGAAGGATTTGTAAGTGTGAAGGATGAGAGCCATTGAGTGAAGATGATACATGCAATACTGAAATTGATGATCCAAAAGCATTACTGAGGTTTCTGTGCAGTGTCAGAGTCAGAGAGAATGTGACATAGCGAAGAGAAAATGGTGGCTTTACCATTAAAGGAGCATGGAAGATTAGTGAATTTTTCTGGCACTGCTGAGCATTCGTCAGACCTTGATACAGCGCTGGCCTGAACTGTTAGCTGTGTACAGGATGGCTGTTGTTGGTGCCTGACCCTGCTCTGGTGGTCTGCCAGCTAGAGGATAGCTCTCCTTTAGACCATCCTCCATTAAACCTCGAGGTCCCTGCCTAGAAAGTGGGATGCCAGCTTCCTTTGTTGAGATAGTTCAGTTTCCTATTTGAACGGCATGCCAGGTAGTGCTTGGCTTGTAGCATCGCGGGTATTGCGGATCTCGGCATTAAATATGGTGCCTATGGCTAATATACCAGAAGGTCCCATTAGCTGCAGAATGTTTGCATCTCCTACTTCTTGATTACATGAGATTGATACCAGACAGGCTAGTTAACAAGAGAGGGAGCAAAAGATAGCAGGAGAAAAGTCGCAGTGACTCCTCAATATAACACTTAGCTTACAACTTTCCAATGGACTGTAAGATGGAACTAATGTTCAGAGAAAGTTCATGCAAGACATTTGCTAGTGAAGCATTTGATAACACATCTGGAGAGGATCCAAGTGAAAATCTTCATTAGCAGCTGACAGCAGTTGGCCTTCTTCCTTTTCTACTTCAGAATCAGCAAAAAAGGCCAGGTGTGTTCAGGAATGCCAGATCAAACATATTAACTCTCACATCTTCCAGCTTCTGAATCATTGTAGATTCAATATGCCCTAAAAGATATGTGTCAGGACCCTGTGTAATTCCTGACATACCGAGTCTGTGGGAATTGCCCGAAAAGTTTCAACTTCCAAGAGGCAATTCCCCAATCCAGTATTCTCCAAGGAAATCTCCAGCTCTGACTTAGAGCTGTGGATTTTGGAGGATTCCCCATTCAGTTATGTGATAGTTACCCAAGGAACGTTATGCAGATAAAAACCACTGTAGTTCCTGAATAAGTCCAAAGTCATGCAGGTTAGGTGGATTGCCCATACTAAATTGCCTCGTAGTGTCCAGGGATATGCAGGCTTAGGTGGGCTAGCCATTAGAAATGTAGGGTTACATGGATAGGGTGAGGGAATGAGTTCGGGCGGGATGCTGTTCAGAGGCTCGGTGCAGACTTGTTGGGCCAAATTACCTCTTTCTGCACCGTATGGATTCTATGATTATAAATATACAATTGATGCTTGACTTCCCACATGACCATCTGACTCACCCCTACCCAACTCACTCTGATCCCTCCAACTAACCCTAACTTGACCCAGCAACCACAATGGTGCCTCCTACTACCCCTCTCACTATCTGAAAACCCCCAGTCACTGGACCACTCCCCACCAAATGGACATAACTACACCCCCAATTGCCCAAATAGCTCTCCAGTAGTGGTCACTTTCTCACCCACCCAATTTGACAAATTATTCCATGCCCTGTCTCCCAGTTCCATGAGTACCCCTGATCATCCGATCTGACGAAATCCCCCTGCAACTGCATATCATCCTAGCATGTTGGACTATCCACCCAACCTGACCTGACTAGCCACAATACCCAATTGTTTCCGCCCAACCCACCCTATGACCCCGAATCAACCCCCACCAGCCTATCCCCCTCCCCATTCACCTTATACATTTACTTTGTCTTTGCAGTCTTTCAAAGAGGTTTTGGACATTTTGCTGGAATGCAGCAACTCAGGCCATCAAAAAACAGATGTGACTTTTACTAAGATTCCTTGCATTTCTATTTGTGAGGTTTGCAGTGCCTGGTGAATTCTGCAGGATTCTTCATCAGGAGACAGGCCTGAAAAAAGAAGTTGCATGTAAGTAACTGAAATTTATTGTCTGACCTGGGTCAGAACTAGAAATTCAAACCTAAGTGTATATGTTTGGTCTGACATCATGTAGAAGATTTATATTACTTTCCAGTGTTCTTGAAGCATCAAAACTATTTATTTAATGAAGTCCCAAAAATCATGTAATGTATTTTGAGAGGATGGCAGATTAGCTTACTCTGCATCATGTGCTAATGGGCAGAACATACCCAGTATACAGTTCACGTTGTTACGTGAACACTTCATATCCTCTTGATATCATAGGGCCCACTTTTCTAAGGGTTGTTGAGCTGTTGCCTGATCCGTCCATTACGTGCTACTCCATAATTGACATTATAGCCACTTAGTCCCTGCCCAAAAATGAAAATGAAGATGAACCCCAATAAATACAACTGTGAGAGAAAGCTGACTTAATAATCGCACAGTTATCACTCAATCCATTCTCATGTCAAGCGCAAAATATTCAGTCAGTTGTCTTTCACTTTTGAGATAAATCCACTTCTTTTAGTAGGATAAAAGACCATCAAATGCTCAACAAGATGCATTTAAAGAATCAAAAATGTTTCCTGATCCTAGGTGAATGAATATATTTGATAGTGAACTGCACACACAGGAAAATCCTAAGCAAACACAGAAAGTGCAGGAGAAACCCAACAGGCCTTGCAACATCTGTGGAGAGAGAAATAGAGCTAATGCTTTGAATCTGACATGACTGGCATTCTGAAGACTGTAGATGCTGCCAATCCCAGCATTTTCTGTGTTTGTTTTAGCTTCTCAGCTTCCACAGTATTTTTTTTAATCTAAGAAAATACCAGTTGATTCAAATTTGGACACCGTTATTGATTAAAGAAGGGATAAAATATATTATTTTAAAGACTGTACTCTCTTTCCTGCCCACCATCTAATGGCCGCTGCTTGTGACTAATGTACATCAGTTAAGCACAGGATTAGACTCGCTACGATGTTGCTGACAGTCACTGTCTAAGATCACAACATGACAAATGGTCACTTTGGCAAGATAAAGGGCTGTCAGTGGCTGTGGAAACATATTCTGCCAATGAATTACTACGTTCAGGAAGGGAAAGGAAAGAAAATGGGAGAACCTGGGAAGGGGTGGGAAACAAGAGAACATAAATGTTAATCATTATTCTTTGTGACAGAAGGAACCATTATGTCAAGACTGCCCTTGTTTCTGAAAATATCTCCTTAAACTCAATGAAATAACTGCTGAACCTTGAAAATTAACGATTAACAAATTTAAGTGCCTCCCTTTAAATCAAGAAGGCATAAATGGTCAAGCAGTATCAGAATGTCTTTTAACCTAAATGGTCCACATTTTGCTCTGTGACTAAAGGCAGAAAGAGGGAATTGAACCAACACTGCAGGGTTTGGTTTAAATCCAGAATAGTCATGAATAACGTTTCTGCTCTCCAGATAGTTTACGATCTAAGATTTCTTAGACTCTTGGTAAAAACTGGCTCCCTATGTCTGGTCCCACACATTGAAGGAAGCATAAGACTAAATGCCAATTAAAACATGTTACTGGGTGTAAGATTCTGAGACCAGTATTATCAGGATAAAGGGTAACCTGCATCTACACTGTGAAATGAATATATAAATACTTAATAGTTTATCAGGATAAAGGATAACCCCATCTACTCTGTGAAATGAATATATAAATACTTAATAGTTTTAGATTAAAAGGGATTGAATCATATTGAGAATGATTGAGGCTTGGCAGCCTATTCTTGTTTGTACACTTTTATGAAAGATTTTACTGTCCTTAGAGATAACATTAATAGAATTTCCTCCAAACTAAATCTTAAATAGAAGAGTATGAGTAATACAGTGAATTGAAAGTGACTGGTGTTTCTCAAATCCAGGGTCTCAAATGACGCCTTCAGCACATTAACAATGTCTGGTGGAAATCTGTCAGGAAGTACAAATGTTACATTTCTGAAGTCACATCGTTTAAAGAGGGCCATCAATACCCCTTTTAAAAACTGAACAGGTCAAATGAATTATAATTTATTTTGACATTCTTTTGGCTTGTTTTCATTTAACGCATATTTTTACTTCAACAGTGAACAGAGATGACGTCAGTTCAAGAACTTAATGGGGTTATTGTGCTTTATTAAGAGTTTTAAGGAGTAAGCATAGAGGAGAGTAAGCATGGAGAGAGCATAGAGGAGAGGGCAGAGAGAGAATAACACACAAATAACCCAGGCACAGGCAACACACCAACTCTATTCCGAGCAGCCAACACAAGGATTTCTGCATCCAGCCAGGGCTAACCATACTGTGCATTGGCTGCACACATCAGTGCAGGATCCAAAAATAGTAACGTCCTAACATCATGTAGCCCACAGCTTTTGAAGAGAAACTCATGCACCTGGGACTGGTGCTAGAATGATGCAGGAAATAAATTTGTCCTGAGAAACAGTGAGGAATGGCATATCATTGGAGAGAGCAGGGTCCAAGTTCTTCTGACATTGCGCTGGAGATTTGATGGAGGTGATGGAAAGGAATGGGACTAGATAGTAGAGAGTTGGCAATACGTAATGGGCCAAATGACCTTCACCAATGCTCGAACCATTCTATGGTGCTGGGGAAAAGATGTTCTGAATCTCCCACATGAGGCAGGACAGTCTCCAGACTTCTGATCAAAAGGTAGTGGAAGCAAATAGTCATGGAGTGCAGTTCAAAGAATCAATCCCCAAGGTTCTGCATGTAGTGTTACAATGAATTCAACTAGAGATCATTAAATGAATGCATTTTTAAATGTTATATTCAGCCAAGTGCATCATCACCTTTAGCCATTATACAATCCACCAGTCCCCAATCACTTACAACCCAACAACCTCTATCCATCAGGACTCATATTTAGCATTCACCTTACTCTCACAACTCTCACTGCTGCAAACCTCATATTACTACCTTGTGACAACTATTGTGATATCCATTATGCTGAACTGTCTGCATCACAATGTAGGGCGCACAGTGAGGAGACCAAACGAAGACTGGGTGATCATTTTGTAGAACATCACCACTCTATCCACAAACATGACCCCAAGATTTCAGTTGCTTGCCATTTTAATTCACAACCTTGCTCTCTTTCTCACATTTCTGTCCTCAGCATGTTTCAGTGTCCTAGTGAAGCTTAATCCACATTTAAGAACTGCAACTTATTTCCTAATTAAGCAACTTTTAGCCTTCTGGACACAAGATGGCACCCAACAACTTCAGACAATGAGCTCTCTTCCCAGTTTTCATTTCATTTTCTTTGCCAAGTGCCGGATTGAATCTTGTCTTGCGTGCTTTTGCTTCAGACACAGCTGCTTATTATTTTGCCATTTACACTCACTCTGGACAAATTAGTTGCTTATTACTCCAACCATTCCCATTCCCAGTGCCATTTGTTCCATGTCATCTTTGTCATTTAACCTCACCAGACATTTATCCTCTCTTAAACCTTCCGTTTTGGTCTTCGTCTCCCTCCTCTTAGAGTTTTGAAGAAAAGTCTCAATAATGCAAAATTATGTGTCTTCTGAAGTGGGATTGGAACAACTTGCTGTGAATCAAGTGCAAGTGTACATCCCACTTAGCCGACCTGAATTTCATTGATACCAATAAACCAAGTAACAGCAATAAATTATAAAGAAATCCCATTACAAGATAGCAGAATTTGCGGTAATCTCTTTATACAAATTGCAGACTTGATGAGCCAAATGGCCTCTTTCTGCACAGTAGGGGTTCCATGATTCTATGAATCTATACTGGAAACTATATCAACAGTTGAAAAGTTGTTCAGTGAGAAATTAGAAACACACCAGATTCTAAATTCCTTTGAAAATCCAAATCATATTCAACTGCACACTTTTCCAATCTCTGTAAATTTGGATTTATTCATTGAATATCAAAGTGTGAAATTCCCTGCAGATTCTGCCATCAAAACATTGAATTCAGTTTAGCCTTTATACAGCCACAGCATTTAAATTTGCCCTGAATTAACAGTGTAGCTAGGATTAGTCTCCCTGCTACCTAAAGGGAGCCTTACTCAAATAGATTTGGACTGACTCCATCTAGTTCCCCATTGGTTCTTCATGCACAGAAGCCATAAGGTATGGGAAATGAAATGTCATATTTGTGCAGTAATGGCTGCCTTTTTGAGATTTGGGTCCAGACAAGCTAAAATTGGAATTTTATTCTGTTGTGTGCAGCCATAGCATATATGCATTTCTAATGCATTGTTCTGGTTGAAGATTCCTTCTTCTCTGTATGTGCAGAAATTGAAGTAATATTAATGTTCCCCAATACAATTATACTGCTCCTACCCATAATAAACAAAGGCATTCACATCCCTCTGTCCTGTGTGCTGATGATTTATTCCATGTTTGCTTCGCTTGATTTTTGTGTAGGTGATGCATGTACTTGATACAAAATAATGCCCTCTGTCAACTTAAAGAAACCTATTGATAAGTGTTCCCTGATGTATTAGCAAGCCTATCTTTCATATAATCTGGTTACTGATTCTGAATCTGGTTTCCTCCCTTCCTAACAACATTGTGGGACTACCAACAATAAATGGACTACAGTGTTCAAGGTAGCTCATTACCACCTTCTCAAGGGCGGCTAGGGACAGACAATAACTGCTGAGCTTGTCTGTGATGTTCACATTTGAAGAATGAATTCAAAATATCAGTCACTTTCCACAGATAAACAATTAGTCTATTTTTTGGGATTAGGCCTGATTCTGACCTTTAACTCCCAGAATATATCTGTTTGCATTAGGTGGTGTTTGTAATGTTAAAAAAAACCAGAACTTGTCAATGCTCACTTTATAAGGAGATTAAAATAAGGAGATCAACTTGCTCACTTACTCAAAGATTAGAATGAGGCTACACACCTCAAAATTGATTATCATTTTATATTTAATCCTGACCAGCTGTCAATAAGACTGCTGTATCCAGTAGGGCTTTCCACTTGCCTGTTTTATCCATCCTCTTGAATACAGAGAGAGAATTGATCTCCTTGTCTTCATTTCCTTGTGAACTGGACATTGGTAAGTTTTCAAGTTTTTATCTTTTCACATCCCGCCTAATGCAAACATGAGATTTCCAATCACCCTTCAAGGCTTCTGATGCCTCCTTCCCTTATGCTCGTTGACTCAAACCTCATATTAATTGCCTATCTACCCAACACCCAATCAGGCTTTCAATTTGCTTGACTGTGGTCAGGAAATAGAGGCAAAGAAAATCTTCATTGGGTCTCATTATTAAGTCACTGAGGCAGGAAAAGAAGGTGGAAGACAGAGAACAAAAGTCTATTTTAAAGAAGTTCTTATCGTCACACTAGCCTTTTTATTATTTAATTTCTCTTCCGTCCAGCCATTCACAGACCTTACCTTTGGTGTTTCCATTTGTATTCCCTCGGTCTGTCCTTGGTAAAATCTGCTATGTCTGTAATGTTTTCCAAATTTGAGGAAAAGCCATTGACTTGAAAGGATAGGCTGAATTATGCCAAGGCAGGCCACAATCTTAACCTGAGAATGAATTCTGGGTGAGGACCCTGGAAGAGGTCATGACAGGACCACAGACACAATCTTTCCTGAGGTACTCAATTAAAAAAGTTGAGTTGAGGAATCCTGTCCAATCTGGGACTGCAGCTATCTTCCAGTGCGAATGTAGTGTTCAACTGTTCTGTGTTTGAACATGTCTGTTTGTTCACTACTGAATCATTGTGTTTCATTAGTTAAGTCTGGGTGAACGTCAGAGAAAACTAAGAAAAACATGTAGAAAACACTGGTAGCAAAAGTGCAGTAAACATGAAGGAAACATTTAAAATCATTACTTGAAACTCATACAAATAAGTCGCCAGAATCATTTCAGCTGGTGTGTTATATATGCCTAGATTTGAGATAGCGAAATTGGGAGGTCCACTCTGGCTGCCTAGGATGTCCAGCAGGCTCACTGTGAGAGATGCATACTGCTTGGGCAGAAAGGAGCACCCTGACATGAAGGGATTCTTGGAAACCTTCAGCAAATTGGAGTATGAAGAAGTCTGGTTGGGCCGTCAGTGTAGAGTGAAAAATCCTTTCACAAGATTGACAGTGGTCAGTTGCCTTCAATATTAGCATCTCCTCCCTCAGGATATGGTGCTTCTATAATTCTGCCCCCAAGGCCATTAGGGAAGGCCAATAAAGGCCAATAATCTCTTGAATGACTATAAAAAAATCAGCCTGCAAACACATGGCCACCTCCAAGGAGTTGCCAAGCTCAGGACTCAGGAGGTGGGGAGTGGGGGTAGAGGCAGCAGCTCTGATGTTAAGAACATCTCAAATCCATCAACAATGTGCTTTCATTTTGATGCTCAATGGGCCAGATTGCCTCCCTGCCATGTAATGCAGCAAGCCACTGCTTTGTTATGTTGACCTCACATTAGTATGTTGGCTTGGAAAAGCGGGAATGCGTCAAGGTGTCAACTGCATTTATTATTCTCTAATTTCTCATTTTACTCCAGATCTTGTCTACTAAACCCACTTTCATTGAGAAAGTTCACTCATTTAATTCAATTTTCCATCTCCTTCCAAATGTTGGCGGACCTGCTAAATATTTCCAGATTTTTCTGTTTTTATTTCAGATTTCCAGCAGCTGCAGCTTTTTTTTTGTTTAAGTATTAAGTATCAGAATGAAACAGGCTTGGATAATTTCAAGCCAATTGGGACCACTGAATAAAACCAGCGTAGAATTCGTAGCTGCAGAATGACTGATATGACAAATGGAAAGTTATGAAGGTGTGGTTACTCTTCTGAGGTCTGAATTCAGGCACATGTTAGAACAAGATGAAGAGAGCTTTATTTTGCAATTGTATGGTCTTTGCCTGCATCCAGTATTCTCTCTGTGACTAAACCAGACAGTTCTTTACCTCCACACCCTACTTAGGATTGCCAAATTTCCATGTTGTTCTTGACGTTCCTAGAAGTAAAGATTACATCTCCAGACACAATTGAGAAACCCAGGAAGAAAATTGTTAAGCACGTTTTTTCCACCTTTTGAAGAATGTCATTTATAAAGGGCAAAATGACTAGTTAAGTGGACAGAAAGTTTGCAGTCATGTGATGAAATGTCAAGAAATGAATCCAACCAGAGTTGACAGCTCCCCATTCTATTTGGCCACAAGCTGACCTATGAGAGCCAACTTCAGAATATCACCGGCCTATGACCTTGCTTCAATCCACCTGCTGCACAACTCCATGATCTATGCTTCCAGAATTGACAATTCCAAAAGTTATTCCATATTTTAAACATCATCTCACCTGAAATGACGCTGCCCCAATCTTTATTCAAATGTAAAGTCACCATAGTCTTTTTTTATTCATTCACAGATGAGGGCATGGCTGGCTGAGCCAATACTTATTGCTTATCCTTGATGGCAGTTCAGAGTCAACCACATTGCTGTGGGTCTGAAGTCACATGTCATCCAGACCATGTAAGGTTGGCAGATTCCCTTTCCTAACGAATACTAATGAACCAGATGGGTTTTTCCGACAATCAACACTGGATTCATGATCATCATTAGACTCTTAATTCCAGATTACTATTGAATTCAAATTCCACCATCTGCTGTGGCAGGATTCAAACACTGGGCACCAGAACATTACCTGGATTAATGTTAATTAATAATGCGATAATACCACTAGACTGTCACCTCTACCTTACCAGGCCAGTGAGCTGATCTCATTAGGGAGAGAGAGAGAGAGAGAGACAATTGGCAGTAATTTAATCTGAGGTTCACCATGCCTCAGGCAAAGGAATGGTTGAGAAGAAGAGTCCTTTATGGTAACCTCAGCTAGTACAGGAATTGAATCCATAATGTTATTCTGCATCACAAACCGGTTGTCTAGACAAATGAGCTAACCAGCCCCTATTTTTATCCACTCCAAGGTTAATTCATTATACCCCTGCACTCCCTGAGCTGCATTGGCCCCCTATCTAACAATGCCTCAGATAGAAACTTTGTATCCTTTTGTTCACTTCTCAACATGGTCTTTGCCCGCCCAGTATCTGTAATCTTCCCAAGCTTGACAGACATCCAAGGAAGCTGTGTTTTTCCAACTCTGGCTTCTTGTTATCAAACTTTCTTTGCACAATCATTGGTGGCTGTGAAATCAGTTCTGTAAATCTAAATTCGGAGGCTGGGATTTTCCATTCTGTACCTCAAGAATGGCTCTAAGTAAATTATAATTTGTCACTTCCACTGTAGCACAGGATTAGTTAGTTTGCACAATTAAGTGTCTTTCACCTCATTATACATATGGAAGAGTATATGTAGTGTATGTTAATTAGCGAGTCATATCAAGCAAGCAGGCATGACCTTCTGGGATCAAAGTTTGTGATGCCACATTTAAAAGCACAGAGTCTGGTATCTTGTCACCAAGTCAACTTTTATTTTCGCATAGAGAGTCATAGAATCATAGAAGCCCTACAGTGTGGAAACAGGCCCTTCGGCCCAACAAGTCCACACCGACATTCAGATCACCCACCCAAACCCATTCACCTATAACCCACCTAATCTATACATCCCAGAACACTACAGGCAATTTAGCATGGCCAATCCACCTAGCCTGCACATCTTTGGACTGTGCGAGGAAACCCCCACAGACACATGGAGAATGTGCAAAACACCACACAAACAGTTGCCTGAGGCTGGAATCAAACCCAGGTCCCTCATACTGTGAGGCAGCAGTGCTAGCCACTGTGCCACCCCACTTGACACTGATCTAGTTTCCTCAGAGCCAGCTCTCAGAGTGAACAGGATGTCTGACACTCCTTTTTATCTGTCAGCCAGGGCTCCCTGATTGGACCAGGTTTACAGCCTGAATCAGGGAAAAGGTTCTGAACCTCCTGTTTATATATTTTTTGTTTTCCCCCACACTAGTGCTGCCCAACAGTAAGTGCTTACCTTTTCCCCAAATTACCCATGGTGTGTTTGTACGTGCAGTGACTCAGTAAAAAGACACCACACGCAAAAAACTTTATTCAATATTTCCACCACCAGGAAAATGCCCATGTGGTCAGTGAACCAGTAACAAGCAAAGCCTGATAAAAGCAATACTTACATGAAGGAAGTGAAGGAGAAGTGTATGGATTAAAACAAAATGGAGTTGGACAGGAAAACAAAGCACGCAGAAGTCATATTCTATGAGGTCCACCCCTGGCTGACCTTGTTACAATGCTACGTTCCTCCCCACCCTGAGTCCAAGGACATAAGGGTTCTTTCTTCTGTATCGCTTCCTGGGTCATTTTAGCACGGGTTACATTCCTCCAAGTCTGCCTCTGATATGGCTAGCATGTAACACACAGTAGCTCACCTCTTGTGCCCAGAGCATTTTGAAGAAAATTCATTCTCCTTTTCAGACGGCAAAGGCACTGAGGCGGTGATATCCACCGTGTCCATCTCAGATTCTGAGGTCTTTTCAATGCTTCACAGAGAGGAAGAACCCACAGGTTCTGGAACAGTCGCAAAAGCTATTGAGGAGCCAGGCACATTTTGATCCTGCACCATTTGCAAGTTTGTAGCTTTCATATGGTCACGTATTTGTTCAGGACTATTGCCTCTACCCAAACTTTATACATCAACCATGCCTTTTACCCATGTTGGGTCATTCCAGTGGTTCCTACACCAAACTTTGTCTCCTAAAGTAAACTGTCTCTCTTGCTTAGTCGAGTCTTGTATCTGGCTTTAGCGTTCCAGATACCGTTTCACCCTCCTCCCACCAGGTCCAAGAACATCATATTTAACCTGGAATGGAATCTTCTCCCCATTAGCAACTCTGCTAGGGCTGTCCCTGAGCCACCATGAGGGATGGTCCTCAAATCCAGTAGGAACCAGGTGACCATTTAACTAGACATTTATTCTGATTGATTCTGGTTTGGATGTTGCGAAGCAATTTAACCATTCCAAACCAAATGCAGGTGGACTTGCCAGGGTTTCTGTTCTCCTCCATACTGGCCTATGAGTTCTCTTACTCAGTTTAGGTCTTGTGGGACTCTTTTCCTGTCTCATGTCTGCATACCAGCAGTAATTATAATGGCTTGTCAGCCTGGATCCTAAAGAAAATTTTAACTGTTTGGCTGAGGCTTGCCTTTGTTTTGGTATTTTGCCATGACTGTTGTTGGAGCCGAGTGTTACGTGTCTATGGGTGGCACTGGCCACAGGCTGAACATCTACAGGCACCTGATGTGCCAATTGTATGGGGTGTCATCTAACATCCTACTCCACCACCCAGAACATCCATGAATCTGTTCATCCCAGCCTGATCCATCTCCTTTTCAAGCTACCGAAAGCCATGTTTTTTGGTTGGGGAGTGGGTAGCACGAGGG
The DNA here is from genome assembly GCA_024137785.1 of Ginglymostoma cirratum. Taxonomy (NCBI): domain Eukaryota; kingdom Metazoa; phylum Chordata; class Chondrichthyes; order Orectolobiformes; family Ginglymostomatidae; genus Ginglymostoma; species Ginglymostoma cirratum. The sequence goes on along the minus strand of JAHRHZ010000078.1, from coordinate 16,106,664 downwards.
GATTCCAAAGCAATGACTCCTTGATGACAGTCACTACTGGGGCCACTGCTAGGGTAGCATGATCGCACTGTTAGCACTGTTGCCTCACAGTGCCAGGGACCCAGGTTCAGTTCCACCCTCGGGCGACTGTCTGTGTGGAGTTTGCACATTCTCCCCATGTCAATGTAGGTTTCCATCATAAGCTTTAGTTTCCTCCCACAATCCAAAGATGTACAAGTTAGGTGGATTGGCCATGCTAAATTACCCAGAGTGTTCAGGGATATGTAGGTTAGGTGCATTAGCCATAGGAAATGCAGGGTTACAGGGACACAGTAGGGAGATGGGGATGGCTCTGGGTAGGATGCTCTTCGGAGAGTTGGTATGGAGTTGTTGGGCCAAATGGACTGTTTCCATACTGTGGGGATTCCATATACTCCCAGGCAGGAACTTGAACTCGAGGTGATCATGTCCAAAACTTTATTCAGGTCCTGGTTTAAAAAAAAACAGACAAATCCTTTAAGCATTACAGCTTCCAAATAATCTACAAACAAGAGCTAAGTGACATCACTCAGATGTTGATAAGGTACTACCCATAAGGCTACTTCTTAAGATAAGAGCCCATGGCATTGGGGATAGTACATTTGCATGGATAGAGAATTAGCTAATTTATAGAAGACAGAGTTGGAATACAGGGTGCATTTTCAGGATGGCAGACTATAATTGTTGAGGTGCCAAGGGGATCAATGCTGAGGCCATAATCAAGTATGATATATAGTGAAAGTGAAAGTAATAGTGCAAAGTTTATGGCTGGCATGAAAATAGGTGGCAGCACAAGCAGTGAGGATGACATAGAGTCTGCAGAGAGTCATAGAGAGGTTAAGCAATTTGGCAAAAAAACGGCAGATGGAATATCATGTGGGAAATTGTGAGCATGTGCACTTTAGCAAGAAGAATAAAACTGCTGAATTTTATTTAAATGTAGAAAGACTGCAGTACAGAGGGATTTGAGGGTCTCCGTACATGAATCACAAAGAGTTAGAATTCAAGTGTAGTGGTTAATTGGTAAATAGAATGTTATTGCAAAGGGAATGGAGTATAAAAATAAGGAGATCTTGCTAAACCCAAACATGGTATTCGTCAGACCACACCTGGAATACTATGAACAGTTTTGGTCCCTCTATGTAACAAATAATATACTGGCATTGGAGACAGTCCATTGAAGGTTCTCTAATTTTATCCTGGATATGGAGAGACTGTCATATGAGGAGAGGTGAGTAGGTTGGTCCTGTACTCAATGGAGTTGAGAAGAATGAGATGTGACCTCATTGAAGGATTCTTTGGGGACTTAAATGAGTAGCTACGGAAAAGTTATGTCTCTTTATTGGCAGAGTCTAGGACCAGAATGCATAATTTCAGAAAAAAAAATGGTTATACATTTAAGACAGAGATGATGAAGATATTTCGTCTCTCAGAAGGTTAAATATATGGAACTCTTTACAGTAAAATGTTTGTTGAGGGTGAGTCATTAGTATATTTAAGGCTGAGATAGAACTTTTTAATCAGTAAGAGAATCAAGGATTATGGAGTTAATGCAAGAAAATGGAGTTGAGGATGATCAAATCAGTCATTATCACATTGAATGGCAAAGCAGACTCGATGAACCAAGAAGGCCTATTTCTGTTTCTACAACTTATGATCTAAATAGTTACTGTATAAATCCAATCATCATAATTAGGTGCACTTGCTGGAAAAAGCCATCTGTTAGCATTCACTATCTAGGAGGGTGCTCAAGGTAAAGGTAGGGTCTGTAGGCAGAAAATATATCACCTCCTATTATGCTGGAATTCAAAACCATATCTTAAGTGCTTTAGACTGGAACTCTGGATGACTAATCCAGTGACAATACCGTAGCATCATAAAATCCTCATTTTGGATGGCATGAGCTTTGTAGATATCCTGCTAAGTGGGAATTGATAGCAGATGAATTTGAAAGATTGACTAAGCAGCAAAGCATGTATACATTGATATGAGTTGGCTTGATTTACAGGCTGACTGTGACTCAATCCCCAGACTGGAGGCTGCTGAGTCGCAAACTTGAATAAGACCATGTGCCTGGTTGACCTTAGCCAACAACGTTGTCTAGAAATGGCCCTGTCCCAGTATTGACTGTGGCAGTACCCAGTGACTGAAAGGAGTCCTTCCTCACCCCAATAACCATGCACCCCTCTCTCCCATTCACACATCACCATGTTTTTCACACATAGGCAGTGTGTTTGCCATGTCTCACACGTATCACCCCTGGTGTTGTTGCAGCATGTGCCTTTCAGCTACATGTTGTACCCTCTTTTAACATTGAAAATTAAATGGCCCGTGAAGCCACAAGTTGTTGCTGGTTTTCTGCATTAAGTTGCTACGGCTGAATCACAAGCTGTTGTGTTGCTGTTCTCAACTTGATGTTGGCCCAGGTAAATGTCTGCCTTGGTCAACTCTGAAAATGAACACTCATAATGGTTCAACAGAATGAGCAAAATCAAAGAACCTATCTGGATTGGAGGAAAACGACCAAGTCACCAAGTATGTACCTATTACCTGCAGTCAAGCATCTGAAATGTTGTGCACCTTGGTTGGGAAGCCATTAATTGCAAGGCTGAGCTAATTCCAGCAAGGTATCTAATTAATGTGATGTAAATACTTGGAGATGAGGTTTCTGTCACCTAATGGTGCAAATGTTGGGGATGGAGATCTTCATCGCTATTGTTTATCTTGACAGCAAGAATCTGACTTTTGGACTGTCACCTAAATTAGTTCCCATTCCCAATCTTCTTCTCACTTTCTTTGGGAGCAGAAAATTGCACCTTGGATTTCTTTCCTGTCCCCGTTTCCTCCTACTTTATGGCATTCCTTAAAATCTGTGACATTATTCAACCTTTTAGTTACCTGTCCTATTAGCCCCATTTGATTCAATATCAATCTTTGTCTGATTACACTCCTGTGAAGCACCTTGAGACATTTTATTGTGTTAAAGGTGCTACATAAACACTCTTTTCTGCAGTGGTTGACAGCCACGATATAAAACGTATCCTTCGCTGTTAGTTTTTCTCACTTTGATGAGCACGACATCAGTTTCAAAAAGATATACCTTCAAGAATTCTCATTTTAGTTTGAACAATTTTATTGAGAATGTTATCATCTGACTACATCAACTGATCACTAAAGCTTTCTTGTGGAAACGAACAAAATGAAAAATGTCAACAAACGTCAACCGCTGCTGCAGCATTGCTGTCTGTGAAATAGGGGTCAGTAAAATAGTATCCGGATGAACAAACATTTTGTCAAAGAACCTTTGGACCATTTGCCTAAGAACAAAGACCTTGTTTTAGAGTGAGTTTTGAAAAGCTGAGTACTTTGTCAATGGAAGATTCTTTAGTTAAGTCTATAGCCAACACAGAGCTAATCGTGAAATATTATTTATAACCCATAATTGACTTGAGATTACAAAACTTCTGAATTATACTTGGATTCTCAGCTAGCGCTTCATATTCTTCATCATCAAAATAATGTCATGACTTTATTTATACCACAGTAGAGATCCCTTGAGTACATCTATCGAAACCCAGCCTTTCCTTCCTCTGGAGCCTTGACTGGCTGTCATCATAAATCATCTTTGTGGGATGTTAAGAATAATCAACTAATCTAATCTTACAGTAGTATACTCTTCTTATTTATCACAGTCACAAACCAGTTCTGGATCAAAATTGCGGACGTGAATTGTTGGTTTTACTACAGGAGATGATATACCTCCATCATTCCATTCTGGTACATGCCTTCTGCTCAACAAAGAACTGGAACAGCTTCAATTTCTACAGCATAATTGGAAACAGAAATGTAATGCTTATGTTCATTGTGATGCTAACATTAAAGTTACAACTCAAAAAACAGCAACTGACTCCCATCTATGGAAAGGTGTTTGATTTCAAGTTATGTTCCTTGCACACACAGACACTCAATCAAGAAAGGAAGAGTGAATAAGAGGAAGAACAATGAAGGAAAGAAAAATAATATTTATGTCCAAATGAGACAAGGGCATTTTACACAGTAAATTGCTTTGAAGTCAAGTCACTGCTGCTGCGTAAGGAATGTAGCAGCCATTTTGCATACAGCTAAACACTTCCCTATAGAGAGGGGGTGAGAGAAATAACATCATCTTGGCTCACTTATATTCAGCTTCTGCTGGCTTGCACACAGTAGCATTGGCACAGATGGAGAATGTTTCAGCCAAGAATTGTGTTTGGAGTAGGGAACCTATCGGGAAGAATATGCTGCCATGGCATCAAACAGAAGTAATGCAGTGTTCTGTCACTTTTTGTACTGAAATGTTAAATGGTTTGTGCAAAATAACAGGGAAGAAGAAGTTAAAGGAATTGATGGTGTAAGGAGGTAGATCGTACCGCATACATAATGCACATATCATTTTATTGTATTAACAGGTTTGTTTATGGACACAAGTTATCAGCATACAAACCATGCAGTCTATGTAGTAAAATACACTTCTTACTATTTACAATGTAATAGGTCCGACAGCAGTAAGTGCACTATTAAAATTTGTTGTATCATATCTTCTTGCATTTAAATAGCACCTTTCTTGTCAATATGCTACATAAATTATTTTTGAAACTACAGTGACTATAGTAACATAAGCAATGCAAAAACCATTCTACATTGTAGTCAAGTACACATTACACATAGGTTTGTAAATAACTTGCTCAGAATAGAAGTATTAACTGGAACACTGACAGAATTGCTTTTGTTTGAATGTTAGTAGGCGACATTTAATGTTCCACTGAAGCACCAGAATATAAGAATGAGACACACGTAAGACACCAATCCCTCACCATTGCAAGAGTATAGGAGCAAAGAAATCTCGATTTAATTCTTTAGAGCACTGGTAAAACCACACTATAAGTAATGAGTGCAACTCTGGTCCCATGGCTGCAGTGGGAGTGCAGCAGAGGTTCACTGGACCGAATTCAGGGATGGTCGGATTGTCCTATGAGGAGAGGTTGAGAAGACTGGGTCTGTATTATCTGGTGTTTAGAAGAATTAGAGGTGATCTCATAAAGTTTTACAAAATTCTTAAAGGTGAAAATAGAAAAGTTTTAGAAAGAATGTCGCCTTGCACTATAGGACCTAGACCCTAGGGGAACAGTCTCAGAACAAAGGGTAAATGGCTTAGAACTGAGATGAGGAGGAATTTCTTCACACAGAGGGTGGTGAAACTTTGGAATTCTATACCCCAGAAGGTTGTGGAAGCTCAGCCATTAAGTACTTTCAGGACAAAATTGATAGTTTTCTAGTTACTAATGACATCAAAGGATACAGGGATAGCGAGGGATATGGCATCGAAGTCGATGATCAACTATGGTTTAGAATGAGAAGCAGCTGAATGATTTACTTATGCTCCTATGTTCCTATCATACAGGAGTATCAACCTTTTGAGTATCTGCTTGAACCCTGGCGTAAGTACAATCTCAAAAGTTTCTGACCACTATTTTATCAACTAAATTGGAAGCGCTAGTAAATATGTGGTATAATTAATTACTTTGATATTCATGAATTACTGCATGATCATATGAAAAATTGAATGTTGACAACTAAAAGAAGGAATGGTCTAATTATTTTTGCAACAACATTTCATACTAAACAGTGACAAGTTTGATTACCCCACCATGGCAAAAACAATGTTTAGAAATTATGTAATTAAAAGATGCTTATTTGGCAATTGATTTCACAAATTGCCATGCTGATGCATCCATTGTGAAATCTGAGTAAAAAGACATTTGTATCAAGGCTAGCATGACCAAGTCATCAGTGACATTTCATTGAATGAACATTACGCAAAATAACAGTAAACATGTACGCAAGAGGCAAAGTACTTTTAAACACAAACTCAAATAATAGGTCCAGAATGGATCTAAAATCTACAACAAACCATAAGATCCAATGATCAATTTCTACATCATCACAGTCATAAAAAAGACAACTTGCCCTCAGCTGTGCCATAATATTGGAGCCTTGGAATTGATAACATTTCATAGGAAGGTTTCCTGGTGACTTCATGGGCAAATACATTTTTCAATGTGATATAAAGCAATGTAGACTAGGACTCTCGAAGATGTAATCTCTCTCGTCCAGGGTTGGCTTTTACTGAAATAGACTGGTACTGTGTAATAAAGGCAAGGATAGTATCCTCATATGTGTACAGTTAAATGCCTGATGAAAACAAGATTGGACCCATCTGTGATGTGATCCGCAACATGCTGACGATTGCTTTGTAAAGACTTAGAATAACATCTATTGATTTATAAGCTTATAAGTGAGTAAAATATCAGAAAACAATCTATGCCTATGAAGACAGTCCAGCAAATACTTGTTCCATCAAGGAAGAGAAAGTAGAGGGTCTTGGAAAAAAAAACTCACGTCTTGTAAACTATTCTGCAGAAAATAATGCACAATGTATCATTGATGACTGCATTGAATGTATAAGTAATCATTATATCTGACTATGTAGTACAGTTGAAAGCAAGTGTCTTGCAATTCTCATTCATAAAACTCTCATTCAAAAAAGCAACCATTCATTTTGCAAGAAAGACAAGCCCGAGTTGTAGTTCTCAGATAGGAATGTTAGAAGTACAGGGAAATGATTAATGCATATTTACCATAAGTTTAATTTTTTTCAAGTAAGCCTTAAGCTGCGTATTCGCTAATAGCATGAGTCAGAAATGCAATTGAAAAGTCGGTCAATCTGAATCAGTTTCACGCGTTAAAGACCAGTTTTCTCTTATGGGATTGTTTTAGCAATTCATCTTCTTATTGAGCACTACAGCTGCATAATTTCCACATGTGGCTTTCTACTGATTGCACAATAACCAACCTTAAATATAATTTTTTAAGAATTTTGTCAAACAACAACTATCAGTGTCAATGATATCGGGGTCACCTGTAAACAACAATCATCCTTTGCTTGATGCAAGTAGAGAGAAAAAAATTAATGCGCTCATTCTCAATATAGTGCCTCTTTTCACTAGACACAATATATCAATAAAGAAGTTAAACAGTCACTTCAGATGCATTCAGTTTGGTTCACTTCAGTCTGAGTCAGCTGTCAGGCCTGGATCTGTCTGTGTTCTCCTGCCCCCAGTTTTTGTGTTTAAATGAGGGCAGAACAGATTCCAGTGACACCTCTGAGGTGGAGCATGAGCATGAACCTGACCCCCCAATTCTGATTGACAGGTGTGACTGCAGAACCCAGTTACAAGTGGAATCCGGTTTCCCCATATATAAAGAACACCGTGACCAATCAAGTCTTCTGTATGCAGTGAAACATTATGGGTAAAATGCACAAAAGCTGAGAGGAAACAAAACAAAATAAAGGGAAAAAGAAATGCTTAGATAAAGCAGTTTTCTGCGGAGCACAGGGTACGGAAAGATGAATTCCTCCTGAGCAGTTATGTTAGAAGCAGTAAAAATTAGGATTGATGGGAGAGTGGAGTGGCAAGTGAAAGGGGAAAAGCAGATGGCAGTCGCTTCCCAGGAGCCACACAATTTCATGGCAGATTTTCTAGCGATGAATTTGCAGTAATTCAAGCCTGGGGCTGACATTCTCTTGTAGTGTGACGGAAATGATTTATAAGGGCCTGGTCTTACCCTGCTCACAGGAACTTTAGAGGCCAGGCATACTTTCAAAGAAAAAAAAGATATGGATCCACATCAGAACAGGACACTTGCATTAGAAAGGGTCACTTTCATCAAGGAGATGGGTCGGAATTTTATTGTAATGAGGTCACTGCAAGTTAATAGACTTCAGTCCTTAGCTTGGGATCCAACCCTTCAGCTTATTAGTCAATGTTAGGATAAGCTATTGAACTATTAAAGTGCTCAATAATTTCAATTTTTTAAAAGGAAAAAAAATTGATCTCACATTAAACTCCTGGCATAGACTTTTTTGTTTATGTTACAAAATTTTACAACAGTTGTGTAATGTCAGTGTTAAACACTGCAAGCCTATCAGAGTAGGAGGATTAATTTTGCCACTCAGTCTGCAGACAACTTGACACATCTTACTTTTCCTCACATCACATCCCTAAAAAGACATCAAGAGAGGGCCAGTAAATAGAATCAATCCCATCCCAACTCTGTCCCCGCAACCAACTGTCCCAAGCCCATCCCATTTCCACCTGTCATGGATCATATTCATTTAAGGTGACTTTGGCATTAGACTACTATTAAACAAGGAAACCACTTTAATGAGGATTATAATGGGCAGTAATAGATCAACAGCCCATTATATACTCTAATGATTCACCTGCCAAATTACAGATGAGGAATATCAGGCAAACTGTAGAACTGCTGCCTGGAACATAACACAACCAAAACTCAAAGTTTTACCCCATAATTCTAAGGACTGAAACTTACCTCTCTAAATGGGTATGGATTGCTGTTGACCTTTCCTCATCTTGCATCCACAAGTAGTGCATTTACAGTGCCTGCCACCACTCATTATAATGGAAGCTCTAACTATGGGTGTGAAATAAATTAGAATAATTTACATCCAAAAGAGATAGCTTTATATTTGTTATTCTTTCTTATAATAACTAAATGAAGTAAAGTTATCCAAGGCATCAGCACCATCAGTAGGGAGATTTGTTGCTGCAATGTGTGACTTAATCAGAAATCATGGAAGCTTTGCTAACAATGTTCCCTTCTGGTAAATGTTTATACCCTGATGGCTTGGATTTTCATTCTTTTGGTTACAGTCTCTTCCAGCTTACAGCATTTTCTTCAATTCATTCTTGGGATGTTGGCCTCTGGGTATTGTTTACTGAGGAATGCCTTGCCGACCATACAAATTTTAGCCACTAGTTGCAAGCAGTGTAGAACATCAACATTTAGTAAATGCCAAATAAGCAGACGAGTGTGCCCTGGATTTGATGGTGTATAATTGCAGCTGCTGTCATCGAAATGGAGGGTTTTCCATCACATTCCTATCCTGTACCTTGTGGGTAGTGGAGAGGCTTTGGAGAAACAGCTGTGCCATTTTCCACAGACTATCTAATTTCTAACCTGGTCTAGTCGCAAGGTATCTTTACTGACAATCAGAGCCTTGTTGTTGCTTGTTCTTCATTTTATCTGGGTACATAGGATTCTATGAACAAGATTCATTATTCATTAACCATGGCACGTAGAACCTCGTAATTGGCATCAGTGTCATTTTCAACAATTCAATCCTAGCTTTCCAAATCTAATAGTTCCTTTGCACCACAACACTTCCTTTTTGATCAATTATACATGACCAAAAAAATTAGAAAAAAGGAGTAACATCCTCCAGTTAACATTAGATTATAAGATGTTAACAGATGAAAGGATATATTATGCAAACATTAGTTCTTTTTCGAACAGTAATCAATCTTTGAGCATATTTCTCCATGCATTGACGTTGTGCTGTGCATAATTTTAGTAGTAATTGTTGTATAAAGGAATGGTTCTGCAGGAGCTAATGTTCATAATAATTGAGTCTCACCCATTCAATTGATGCCACACACAATGGAAGGCAGTGGCATGCTGGAAATATCACTAGATGAGCAAAATCAATGCCCAAGTTAATGGGTCATGGGTTAATGGATTCACATTCCACCAGTCACCCCCGACCCCGTAACAGACACCTGAGGTGATCTGACCCCCATCCTATGACCCAACGCCCTTTCCTCCCCATCTGGACTGGACCTGACATGATACAATGCCTCATCAGGACTGTCCCCACCCAACCTGACCTGACGTGACACTCTTTCCCCCCAACTCCTGTTGGACCCAACTTGACACAGCACTAACAGCCCCCACCACTCGCCATATCTGACATACCCTTTGGCTGGACCAAACCTGAAACTCCCTGCCAGACCAGGCCTGACACCACACCCCACTTTCCCTCCCAACCCCACTGAACTGATTTCTACTACCCACCCGACCTAACCTAAATACTGCAACATTGCCTTGCACTCTAACCAAATGGCATCTGTGGTTTGGTTAATTATCTGAAAGGGAAAGGGTGGGAAAATGGGACTTGCTGTCTGCTTTTGCCAAGTAACAACTGGCAATTGTCATAAAAATCTGTCTGGTTCACTGATATCCTTCAGGGAAAGAAATCTACCATCCTTACCTGGTATGGCCTGCATACGACTCTAGACTCATAACTGGTGAGCAACATCCACATCCTAATGAATTAGCCTCAGTAGCTTCTGGATGCATATATATTCTGTACAGCTCCCTGAAGGAGCTGGCAAGAACATGGAGAAGCTTTTGGATGTGGCAGGATAAGCTGAAAAGCTGCTGAAAAGGTGAACAACGCATTTGGTATGCTTGCCTTCATTGATCATTGAATTGAGTACAGGAGTTGAGAGGTCATGTTGTTGTTGCATAGGACATTGTTTAGGCCACTTTTGGAATACTGCATTCGATTCTGGTCTCTCTGCTATAGGAAAGATGTTGTGAAACTTGAAAGGGTTCAGAAAAGATTTACAAGGATATTGCCAGGGTTGGAGGGTTTGAGCTATAGGAGAGGTTGAATAGGCTGGGGCTATTTTCTCTGGAGTGTCAGAGGATGAGGGGCGACCTTCTAGAGGTTTATAAAATCATGAGGGGCATAGGTAGGGTGAACAGTTAAAGTCTTTGACCCAGGGTAGGGGAGTCCAAACTAGAGGGCATAGGCTTAAGGTGAGAGGGGAAAGATTTGAAAGGGACCTGAGGGTCAACTTTTTCACGCAGAGAGTGGTGCGTGTATGGAATAAGCTGCCAGAGGACGTGGTGGAGGCTGGTACAATTACAACTTAAAATTACAATTTAAATTTAAAATTACAATTACAATTTAAAAGGCATCTGGATGTGATAAACAAATAAGAAGGGTTTCGGGGGATATGGAGCAAACACTGGCAAATTAGATTAGATTAATGTAGAATATCTGGTCAGCATGGAGTTAGACTGAAAGGTCTGTTTCTATGCTGTAGATCTCTATGACTGTATGAAAAAGCTAAAGAAATTCTTGGCCTGATAAATAGGAGTTTCTAGCATCGAATCAAGGAAGACATTATAAATCTTTATGAAATGCAGGTCTGACTCTAACTGGAATACTGCGGCCAATTCTAGGAATCACGCTTTCAGAAAGGTATGAAAGCTCTGGGGAGACTGTGGTGGAGAATGACTGGAATGACGCCAGAGATGAAGGAATTCAATTATAGGAAGAGACCAGAGAAACTAGAGTTGGTCTCCTTAAAGCAGAAATGGTTAGGTGCGAATTTTACAGAATTGTCCAAAGTCATGAAGGTTCCAATAGAATAGATAAGGAGAAATTATTTTCAGTAGGACCAGAAGGGGCAAAAACCAGATGATACAGATTTAAAGTAATTGAGAACAGAACCATGGTTGACAAGGGGTAAAAAAAAGGTGTGTTGTTGTGATCTGGATGCTCTTGTGTGAAGGGACTGTGGAAGCAAATTCAAAAATAATTTTTACAAAGGAATTTGATAAATATCTGAAGGCGAAACATTTGCAAGACGATGGTGAGAGCGCAGGAGCGGGACTAGTGGATGATACCTATTACAAGTACTATATTCTAGCATTCTTCCTACCCTTTTCTGAATATTGGCTATTCTGAAGTTACTAAAATTCTTTTCATGCCTTTCAAGGGTTTGCACTTGTTGCATAATCCATAAAGTTGATTGGGGGACCCAAAAGCTCAGGAACACTTAAAATCAATAAAGAATATTTTAAAAATTAACCAGAGAACTTCATCTGATCCAGCTGATTTTATGGTTGCACGGAACAAATGAAGGGCATATAATACCATAAGCAGTATCAAGAATTTATGTTGTTTACATAAATGAAAAGTCAAAACAGTTCCTAAACATGTCCCTTCAGGAGCAAACAAAACCTGAATAACCTCACATTGATTTCTGGTCTGTATTTGCCTTTGCAAAATTTCAATATTTACTCAGTGTCCACCTGACCTATAATTCTGAGACAAGGGGAGTTCAAAAGTACAATAAAGATTAATAAACAGTCGAAGTCTTGTTATTAGAGGAAATAGGGTGAACACAAAACCACAAGAAATAGGAGCAGGAGCAGATCATGCATCCCTAGAGTCTGCTCTGCAATTCAATATCATTGTGGTTGATCTTCAGATTCAACTCCACTTTCCGGCCCTCTCCCCACATCCCTTGATTCTGTGAGAGACCAAGAAAGCCTATCCGTTGCAGACTTAAATATATTCAATAATTGAGAAACCACAACCCTCTGAGGTAGATAATTCCAAAGATTCACAACCCATTTCAATGAAGTACTCTTCTCGTCATCATCCTGCTCTCAAATGATCAGCCCTTTCCATCTAAGAATGTGTCCCTGTGTTTTAGATTTTCAACCTGCAGATATAATCTCTCGGCATCTACCCTGGAATAGCCCTTCAGAAGTTTGCATTTCTTTCTGCTAAATCAAGAAAATATAGATCCAATTTAATCAAACTAAAAAGAAAAGGGTGGAAATAATTTAATTAAAGTGACGAATTATTGAGTTGAGAGGATCTATTGTTTGTCCCAAATTAAAAGACTAATACAAAAATGTAATTACACAGCAGTGTATATGAAAACATGAAATATCCTCAGGTGGAAGATGAAAAATGCATATTGTTTGAGTCAAACTCCAGGGCCAAGCGACAATGCCACACCCTTTCATGAGTCACAATGGGACAGACCTGTGGGGTATGGGATATCCATGAACAATTCATATGTATCTAATTTGTCTTTTTAATGACGACCAGGCTGTTCCACCAACTGAATTTGTGAAGCTCCTTGCCATCTGGAAGAAGTTACTTCCAGCTAATTGGTTTTCTGACTGGAGTCCATGTCGTTTCCAGTAGTAACAGTGTGTATATTCAGCCAGCAAGAAGCAAGTGTACAAACAATATGCTGAAATATCCAGCAGTGACATTAGCATCATGGTAAAGGGTTTGCTGCTTTTTCTCTTCATTTGCTGAGAAAGTAGAGGAATTAAGGTTTTGAAGCTGGAAACTGAAACAGAATTAGAAGTCATTAACTGCAGCACATAAAACTGATCTTGTCAAGTTTACCTCTGCTTTATGTTAAAGGCAACAGTGTCAACGATAAGCTCCTGAAGCCAAGAGTTTATGTTGGTCAAATATTTGCCAATAAATGACACTTCAGGAATGGCCAGTTTGAGTGAAGGAGCTTTACTGAAGCATTATTACATTAATATTGTCTTTATCAATCATAATTTCACAATACAAAATACACATTTCAACTTGTCTTGATAGTTTTTACCCCTGCACTGGAATTTTACACAAAGAATTTCCCATTTTTGCAAGGCAACAAAAATACCACCTGCAAATTATGTGTCAGAGCAATCTTTGGTTCCTATAGACTCCAAAGCCAAAACCCTGTTGGCAGTAATCAGGTGGAACAGTTGGGATTTCCTTTATTCAATTAAAGAACAATTTTCTCATCTCCCAATCTATTACTCTTCATCTCTACAACAAGATTAATCTTGGCTTTTACCACCATGGATTTTCATCCATGTTTCCTCTTTCATCCTTCATGATCTTATTACCATTGCAAAATTGAAATACATAAGTAATAGGAGCAGGAATAGGCCATATGTCTCCTTGCTCCTGCTCTTCCATTCAATGAAATAATTTCTGACATGATCTTGGCTTCAAAGCCACTTTTCACATGTTCCCTGTAACTCTCAATTTCTCTATAACTCAAAAATTGATCGATCTCAACCTTGTTCATATTCAATGTTCCACAGTTCTGTAAGGCAGAGAATGCCAAAGATTCATAACTTCCAACTACATTGCAATCTTAAACCCTTATTCTGAAACTATGCAGTTCCCTAGTTCTAGATGCCCTCATGAGGGAAAACACCCCTTTAGCATCTACTTTGTAAAGCCCCCTGAGAACCTTACATGTTTCAATAAAATCACCTTTCATTCTTCCAAACTCCAATGAGATCGGATACAACCTACTCAACAGTCCTTCACAAGACAACATTGTGGCAACACTGAGAATCACCTCAGTGAAGCCTCTCTAAACTGCCTTCAAAGCAAGTATATTCTTTCTTAAATGTGCAGATTAACATCATATCAAATACTCTTAAGTGTGATTGCATTAATCTCCTGTACAGCTGTAGGTGCACTTCTTTACATTTACAGTCTATTTCTCTTGCAATAAAGGCCAACGTTTCATTTACTTTTCTCATTACTTGTTGTACCTATATGCTAACTTCTTGTGATTCCTGTACAAGGATAATCAGATTCCTCTGTATCACAACATTGTGTAAACTGTTTCATTTCACTTCACTCACTTTATCTATTGGTATTTCTTTGCAGACTCAGTGTTCTCCTCACAACTTGCTTTTCGAACTTAGTATCGTCAGCAAATTTGGTTCCAATACATTTGATTCTTTCATCCAAGTCATTAATATAAATCGTGCAGTATTAATATACAGTAAATTTCTTTCAAGGCTATGGGACCAATCTTTTTTTTGTCTCTACCTCACCTCACTGTGATTTGTTACACGGGCATCTTGTTCAAGCAGCAATTATTAATGTGCAATGTCTCAACAGAGAGTATTTCTAGATTATTTCAGCAGAGTCTTATGGTATGTATCCAGCTATTCTTGGATGATATTCATTCATATACACTTCTAACAGAATCCCTGAACAAGGATCAGATGCAAAACCCTGATTGAAGATTTACTTCCTAACTCAGGAACAGAGAGCAGTCTTTGTCATCTCAAGTTTCCTGGATTTTTGCAGCTGAAACAAGACTTAAAAAGTCAAAGCCATCCTGGAAAATGTAACCCACTTGATAGTCAGCCATTCTTCCTCAAACATTTATGGTGTCCACAACTGATGCACAGTGGCAACAATACTTACTACGTACAAAATGTACGGGCAATAGTGATGAGCAACAAAATGCTGATTCTCAAGTCCTGTGAAAAAATTAAAAGATCTACCAAAACACAGACTGACAAATACAACACAAACTGTGGGCCAAAGTTGGGAAATCTCCTGGTATGTGTAGCTCAGTTCCTTTATACTCCCTAGATCTCATTGAAATTGCTACAAAAACCATAGGAGAGGATGGTGAATAGCTTGCAGTCATTGGGGTATAGTGACAGTGAAAAAGCAAAAACATAGTTCTAAGTTAGCATGAGGGCTAGCTTGACAGGGAACTTGTAGGTGGTGGTGTTCCAACGTATCTGCAGTTATTATCCTTCTAGATGCTAGAAGTCTTGGATTTGAAAATGCTAGCAAAGGAACCTTGATGAGTTTCTGCATAGCACCTTACATATGGCACATACTGCTGGCACTGTGCATCATTGTGGAGGAATGAATTTTTAAGGTTGAAATAGACTTTACTGCCTTTGGCAATTGGAAATTATGTGGTTAACTTCCATGGTGTATGAGTTTTGGGGATCAGTTAGCTCAGTTGGCTAGATTACTGATTTGAAAATAGAGAGAGATATTAACAGCACAGGTTAAATTCCTCTACCAAGTGAAGTTATCAGGCAGATTCCACCCTTCACCTGGAGTGAAATGACTCTCAGGTTGAACTCACAACCAGTCAACTCTCTCGATAATCAGAGCACCGTCTTTGGTTGTCTGAAACAATAATGACTTTACTTTTGTTTGTCTTTTTCATAATTGCTATATTTGACCAAAATTCTAAATTTTCCAATCATTGGAAGTCTGATTGCTATCATTTGTGGCATATAAATATAATATGACAGTTGCGCCATGAATTTATGCTACTTATTTTCTGGTGATCTACTTCAGGATTCTTCAAAATAACTTGGTACCTGATGTTTACCTTCAGGTTACAAGGAGCATATTTCCTTTCTGCATGGAAAATTGAAGAGGGATGTTTTAAAAAGTAATCTCATTTGCACAATAAATTGGTCGACGTTCTTTAATCTCATGCAGAGAAACAGTGCTCTTTTGCCAGAAGAATCCAAATCTTACATATGCATCAAATTATCTGCATGATACTGCAGCAATCCAAGCATCAAGCCAGCAGCAACAGGAAAGCTTAAAAAGTTCTTTTACAACTCTCTATTACCAAGAACCACATATATGCAGCTGAATTCCTGCTGGAATTCAATCTAAACAGGTTGATAGCTTTCCACAAATAGTTCAGGCTTTACTTGCTTTCTTTGTGAGTAATCAGAACCACCTAATTCAATCACTTCCTTGGAGATCACAGACAGGCATTACCCTCTATTTATTTCTCTTGCACTGCCATTAACATACAGCCCATTGCACAACTCAATAAAACTGGAGGAGTCCAAACAAAATGTATCATCACCATGTGTACTAGTTATTTTTGGTGCGCTGTATCTTGATGTTATTCAAAGACTTGACAGAAAGACCCTTCTGTGTCTCGTTCTGATTGAGACTCTATGGTTAAACATATGTGGCATGAGATTTATCAGCTTATGTATTCCATTATTAGATGCTATGGAAATGCTGATGAAGGAAATACTGCTCGAGAAAATGACTGAGCTATGCAAGAAGAGCTGATTGAATTTTCTATCATTAATCCTTTCACTGACACCGACCATTGTCCATGAAGTTTGAACAAAATGCTTCCTGGACCCCATTAACCTGTATTGTTGTGCCTAGTTCTGATCCTTTCCTTTTGTGCCTATGGAGTATTTTACAGCTCTGCTGGCGCTCTGTGGGAAGCAGAAGTGATGAATCAGACAGAAAGGGCCTGGACCCCGTTTTTCACCAGCAAAAGAAATCACCTGACTGCAAAACTAAAAATCAATGTTAATACTTTGTTCACCATTTCTCAACGTTTTCTGAAAATGTTTTCTACAACATCATTGGGGAAATTAATCTGCTGATTTACAAACAAGATGGGCTCACTTATCTACTGGCATTAATTCATTTCATAAAGAAATACAAATCCTGAATAGGTGTTTATTGACTCAGATTTCTGTGATTGCAATACTCTAAAATTTATGAGGAAATCATTTTCATACTCAAGCTTGCGGCTAGAATTGGAATCAGAGGTTTAGGTCTGGATTTGCACCTGTCAGTCAGGTACAGAGAGTTTGGTGAATTTCAGGCTCTACCAACCAAATAGGAACATCAGCATTTCAGTCTGGGGTATACCTCAAGCTGGTCATCCCGCACCAGTGACAGAAGATGTGAGGTGTGGAGGTGGGCCGATTGGAAGGCATTGAATTGATGTTTTAAAAATCAACATAAGATAGCCCTCCAGCCTATAGGTTCACATTCATATCGTCTCAACTCCATACACTGCCAAGGCTCAATCCATGCCAATTGATGCCATCACATGCCTGGCACTCACTAACCATAACTGTTGTAACCTCTATGCCAATATATTCTCTTACACCCACCCCTATGACTCTTCATGCCAATATATGCCTGTCTACCAACTCCCGAGGTTCTTGATAACCCAAATGCCAACTTATGCCAACCCATGCCCTCACCCATTATCTTCCCCAGTTGCACCCTCTTGACAATTATTCTTTGTGACCTTGGAAGTGTTAGGATAAAATAAGATGCTATTAAATAAAGTTCCAAATGTATATTACAAACTTCACCATGTTGAAAAAGCCCTTGTGCATTAAAAAATATTATATTTGCACTATTTCACGACAGAATTCCTTACAGCAACAAAACATTTAATTCAAAGAGTTTATTACCACTTGGAACTGTCAATCACACAGTTAAATAGCAAGCACGATACCATGACAACGGATGATTGTAAAATCAGTCATGCAGTGAAATGGAAACTCAGGCTTACGTCAATAGGCAGTGTGGAATCGCAAGCAATTTAAAAAAAAAGTCTCTGAAGTGTTTAAAAGATGCAATGGGCAGAAGTTTTAAATACTTCAGCAGCTTAACAAGTGCCTTTACCAGGCTTTCTTGAGAGTTCATCTTGGCTATTGCTAACAACATGTCTGTTAACAGTTCCAATGAGCCTGAAATGTAAGTGTATGCACTTTTTACCCACATTAATGCCTATTTTAACCATTCTAAAGGACATCTTATCTTCCCCCAAAGGGCACCCGACCACTCTGAAGGTGCTCTGGGATCAGATCCAAAGGCACAATCTGCTTTCCTAAATGGGTACTTGGCTATCCAAAGGAAGGAACAAAGTTCAAACCTGCTAAGCTAGATGATGATATTAATGGCCAGCTGCCTCACTGAAGTCCAGGTGCTCATTCCTAACCCAAACTCATTCCCATCTCCACGCAAATGGAAGTGTCACATTTGGAGATAAAACTTGTCATTTCTGTGTTCATTTCACCATTTTGCCATGACAAAACAAGTGCATACCAAACTAAGGTAGGAACTGTCAGATGGCCAGAAAGTATGTGACTTAAACAGTCCCTTGAAAGGATGACAAACCAAGAGGGTTAGGGAAGAAATTCCAAAGAATAAAATATGAACCTCCTAAAAAGTAATTGATGAAATAAAGCTTGAAAAAGACGTGTCTCTTTTATAAAAATCTTTCTGAAGAAGGGTCACTGGACCTGAAACTTACATCTGTTTTCTCTCCACTGATGCTGCCTGACCTGCTGATTTTTTTTTTCAACAATTTCTTATTTTGTCTCCTTAATATTATGTTGACATGGAGTACTGGGGTTATGGAGTTCTGAAACTTTTCCAGGTTAGTTGATTTTCATGGAACTTCCCTTGTTACCTCATAATGTATACCAATCCAAGTCTTTTTTCCCTCTTGTATCTAATTGAAAATGTACTGTAGTTTATTATTCATAATTCCAAAAAAAACTATAAAAGAAATAGACAGTTATTAAGTAACAAGAGATATTCCCTTGCATCTAATTTATATGCACCAATTTTAAAAGTCAAACATTATTTCAAATCTAACACAAAAAGTCCCTACTTTGCTAGAACACAGCCTTTAAGTTATTTTAATAATTTCCAGTGGCTGGCAGTGAATTCATTTCTTTGTAAACTAAACTTAATTGTTATATCACATTATTATTTAGAAACAACTGTTTCTGCACTTAACTTCATGCACTTTAACTAATGTGGACACAGATAAACAGAGATGGAAAAATCACACTGTCTACATAAAGCCCGACCATGACCCATGAGCTTCAGCCCTGCCTGAAGGACACCAGCAGTACTTATTGTTTAAACTAACTGTTAAGCCTGACCTTGATGGAAAATATCTAATGCACGCAAACAAACATATCTGAATGAGCATTTAGATGAACCATTTCAGATAGTAATAGCAGGAGGATACAAGGCTCTAATAAGAATATTTTTGCTCGTTGTTATTGTTGAAATTCTTTCTGTTCTCATAATATGCAAAGCCTCAGCCCAGTTATTGTAAATATAACCCATTTTGTTAAAATGAATGTCCAAACTCTATTGAAGACAGTAACACAAGAATGTTTTCACCTGCACTTAACTACACTCAGCCCTTATAACTTGTCACTACATATTCATGGAAATGTTATCCTAAATGTGTTACACTTGGCTGTCATTCACTGCACCTGTAACATTTCAAATATAGTTGACTCCTCTTAATTGCAATCTCGTGGGACTTTTGGAATTATAATTGCAATTAGCCAGCAATATGCTGCTGTATAAATATTACAGCATTGTAATTATAGCACATTGACACAGTATGTTCTGGATCATTTAGATTTGCTCAGCTACATTCAATTTCCATATCCAGTTATTTGGGTACAACAGTGCCACAGTAGTGTATCAAATGTGGGGAGTGTAAGGTAAAGCATTTTCATCGAAGCAAATACCATGCTTGTTTCTTTTATTCACTCAAGTGATATGGGCTTCGCTGACTGGACCAGTATTTATTGCCTATCCCTGTTACCCTTTGGAAAGTTGTGGTGAGCTGGCTTCTTGAGTTGCAGTTCATTTACTGTAGGTACACCCACGTGCTATCACAGAAATATATTTCCAAGTCTGAAGGAGGAGACTTGGAGGAGAACTTGCAGGCGGTGGTTTTCTCAGGTATTTGCTGCCCTTGTCCTCTAGAAGGTAATGGTTGAGAGTTTGGAAGGTGTTGACGAAGGAGTCTTGGTGAATTTCTGAAGTATGTCATGGAGACAGAACACACTGTTGAAGCATTGGTGGAGGGAGTCAATGTTTACTGATGTGGTGTTAAGCAATCTGGCTGTTTTGTCCTGGATAATGGCAAGCTCCTTTAATGTCATTGGAACTGCACTCATCCAGACAAGTGGGGAATATTCCATCACAGTTCTGATTTGTGTCTTGTAGGTGGTGGGTTTGTTCTTCATTAGAACTGTCCCTCGAGCAAAATGATGCATTTCACTGCCGTCATCTTTTAATATTGCAACAGAAATTTCATTTTAACTTGGTTTCAATAGGTTTCCATTACCCTCTGCACATCCATCGCCCAAAAACCCAACTGCTTTTGGAAATTAAATAAGAAGTACGTTTAAACTGTTAATCTGTTAAACTGATCCCTGTTGAACAAAAGCCACAACCAAAGGAGCAGGTGATGATGTAAAATGGGCCAGCAGAATCTTGGATTTAATTATTAGTGCTAAATGTCAGTTGAGGCTTTTACCACTCAAGTGAAGGCAGCTTTTGTCAATCCTGCTCAACTCCTACCACAAAGTCAACTGTGGAAAATTATTTCTGAAGATGGTCAGGAATGAAACATTCGACCTTCTATGTAATGAAGTCGCAGGTGAGTACTACATGCTACCTGAGCTGGGTTTGATGTTGGAACCAGACAAAATGCCAGAATAACCCCTGGGTCATTCAAATAACTGGCAGATTAGCCACACTCCTGTGAATTGATGTGGACTGCGGGATGCATCTTTCTGATTTATGCTACAACTGCAGGATATATTTTCCTGTGCTATACAGGAGTCCAACAAAACCAAGCTGCAAACATTTAGAAGACTAGTTCCATATTTTTTATGTGTCTTAATACACATTGTTACTTAAGTTAAGATTCTCTATAAATGCTTTTTTTCTCAATGCATCTTTCAAAAGATTATAGATACATTTCTGCAAAAAAAGAGCATTTACTTTGGGATTAATGAAAGTGTGATACCTGAAAGGATGATTTTGAAAATTGACCACAACCCTGAAGTTGTTTACATTATTACCAAGAATGCTGCTCAAAAATCACTGATATCCATAGACAGACCATAGCACATGGACTCAATCACATCTCAAGCTTGTGATTGTTCAGGAAATATAATACATAGCTGGACAGTGCATTATTGAGGAGTAATTCAACCAAGCTATTCATTTTATGTTCTTCTCCCTGAAGCTGCTAACTTGCCAATGATGAAACAGACTCATAAAGTCCAAGACAGTGAGAGTTGTGCATTATTAATTTAAACTCCTAGTAAGTTTATATTGGTGTCCAAACTTTAATGTAGTTCAGGTGAGCTCATAGGATAGTGAGCAAATGTGAGAAATCTTTCAGATTTTTGGCCAGAGGAAAGGGGTGAAATGGCCAATTATGACTTTTTGATACATGTTCACTCCCTATTGATGTTATAATCTACAAAACACACGATGTAGGTGTCAGCCTTGGCAGCACTCTTGGTTGAAAATTTATGGTCCCACTCCATAGTCTTTCCCACACTGTTAAGACCAAAATGCAGCACTGAGCGAGCACTCCAAGTGAAATAACATTATAACTGGCCCATGGATAGACGGACAATGGAGTGGTGGGGATGGTTGGTTTAGGACAGGTGTGTAGGGTCAAAGAGAATCTCTGCAGGAGTCACACCCCTTCTGCAAACAATGCTTGTTTGAAAACAAATGGAGTATTATTCTGGCAATGCACTTGAACCTGAAGTTGATGCCATTGATATTTGTTTCCACACTGCACTAAAAATGGAAGTTGGATTTGAAACCAGAAGTAATGAGCCCACTGATCGTGCCTGTCCCACGTTGCCCCATTTTCTACTACCTTGGCCACCCCTTTCTCCATTCTGTTCTCTACTCCCTTCATTACCTGGTTCACCATCCTATTCACTGCTCCATTCACCACCCTGTTCACGCCCCAGCTCCTACCCTTGTCACCTGACTTGACACTTCTCTCAGGGAGTGGGATGGTAGGTGAGGGCACTGAGGGCTTTTCCTGAGTGCTTTTCTGGGTCAATGGTTCTTTAATTCACTCCAGAGGAACAATTCTGCTCAGTGAATGGTGTGTCTTATCCCACCTCACTGGGATAAGATCTCTTGCGCTGTTAACATTATCAGTATGTGTCTGCAACTGGGCATTGGGCCCACTCTGTGCACAGGCATGTCATCACTTTCCTCTGCAAACGTAGCCTGGATGTCAAGGGCTGTCACTCCCATTTCATTCTCTGGAGTTTACCACTTTTGCCTATCTGGAGTCAAGGCTGCAGTGAATTCAGGAGCTGAGTGGTTGTGGCAGAACCCAAACAGAGTCGCTTCATAACTAAACTACCAGATCTCAGTTGAAAGTCAATACTGCAATTACAATTGGCCTGGACTATCAGGCAAGCAATGCAAAATACCAGGTAAGATTCCCACTTTTGATCAGTGTTTGCAAAACAGTTTTGAATCAGTATCAGTGAAAACTGGATTGGTGTTGAGATGATGCATTGCATAGTTAAATTGTTTTATCAATTAACAGGCATTGAAAAGAATCACTTCAATGCAGCACTGTAGGACCATAAAAATTTCTGGAAGTGAATGCCAGATTTTTAATTGAGGGAGAAGAAATGCATTTTTTAAAGTATCATTCCCTTCCCCTCCCAGAGAGATATAGGTGATCTACCAGCACAACCACAACCATTTGTCTATTCAAATTAACAGAACTTCACCAGTGCAGAAAAATAACATTCAGTTCCCATCCAGCAATCCCTCTGCAGTTAACTGAGCTCTGCAGGGGTCTCTATTTAGGATTTCAGCGCAAATAAGGAGTAGCTATCCTGCTGCAAATGTTTCAAATTGGTAGTGACAATTAATCTGTCATTTAGTGTATAATAAACATAGACTAAGAATCATTGCTTCAGATATTTCTACTTTCCATGGACATTATACAAATGTCTTTGCAGCTGAAGTCTATCATAATAAACAATTGACCCAAAGGTGACTGAATGAGACCAAAGTCAAATGCCAAAGATATTGCTGTGCTCTTTGAGGTCACTATAGTCCTGTAACCTGAGAGGCATTAGTTTGCCTTTTGACTTGAGTACTTCAATTACACTATTACGGAAACATGGATTCAGAATAGGGTCCCTCCCTTTCTGCATGTCATAAACTTTGTGCTTGCCTAAATGCAGTGATATCATCTCAATCCAATTGTTCACATATTCTCATGGTTGATTCCATTCTATTATTGACAATTAAAAGCCAAAGTCAAAATTGGGTTTTCATATAGAATTCACTCCCATTTCCTTTGCTTATACAAATACAGCAGTATTTGATTGTTGTAGCTACAGTTTCTGCCATTATCATCTATATCACAGAGACTGAAATTATAAGTTATAAATAGATCATAAATTCATTGTAAGAATTTGCATTTTTCTGGGCCAAAATTTCTTGCTCCAAGCAAACCATGAGGTCAGTGACAGAATACAAATATTGTAAAAAGCTGCAATCTATTTGAAAATTCTATTTGCTGACAATTTCTAAACCTTATATAGAAATGCTCAAATATCTTTTCATCTTGTTTGTTTAAGGTCTGACTTTGTTTTTGCACATTGGTAGCAGTTTGGTAATTTTTTTTATCATAATCATCAAAAATTCCAGTTTTCAGAAATAAACGCAATTTTTCTCCTCTAACAACAGCTGAAATGTACCTTTTCGCTTCAATTTTGTTATAAACATGGTGATTGAATACTGCCACTCAAACCAGAGACTCTTATCAAGGAACAATCAAGTTTCTACATTAAGAGTTAATCAACCTTTTAGATAATACATTGCAGCCACCTGATAAGTGACATTTTAAAAGTGAGAATTACAGGTCTCAGGTCTTAAGGGGCCACATAGTGTGTAGTTGGGATCCTTGAGGATCACATATGAAAGGGGTTACACTCAGATGCTAATTGAGGCTCTGAAGTGGCAATGAATGCTTGCTTATTAGTCTAACCTGCGCTCAGCTGGAAGGGGAGTTGTATTGCAGAGCCCAAAAAGCATATTGACTGGGCTTCCAGGAAAGGGTTTCTCATTCAAAGGCACAGTGCCTGATCGAGGAGACCAACGGGTATCACTGAAAACCAACCCTTTGACAGTCTTCCCATCCCATCGTCAATAACATTCCCACTTCCTATCAGCCCCCTTTCCCACTCTCACTCACCTGCGACCCTGATCAATCTGAGGACTCTGGTAGATGAATTACCAACAGCGCCCTTGGTTTCCCATATTGCTGACAGGCAGTCTGGCCTTTATTAGCCAGCTCATCTTGATGGGCTTTGAGGGACTCTGATTCTCTGATGCAGAGAAGCAGTGAGGCATTTTAAGAGTGGTGATCGATGATGATCGCCAGGAGCTTCAGAGGATCAGCAATGAATCCTCATTGACACTACTGAAAGGATCTTCTGTCATTACTACAGATAAAATACACTTAATTATGCAATATATAGAGAGAGAAAGGAATGAAAGATGGAAGGAAAGAGGGAAGGAATTTATAGAATACCTTTCACATCTTCAAGATCCTCAAGACTTTTGGAAGTGTATTCACCAACATTATGTAGTTAAGTATGGCAGCCAATTTGTGATAGAGATCAATGTACAAGTAGTAAATGAGATGAATAATTAAAGCTTTCTTTGTTGGCAAAGAAAGAAATTTTGACCAAGATCCCAAGAAACACCTTGCTCTTCAGTGAGATCCCTGTTTGGATCAGAGTGAAGGGATCCCACAACATTATTGCATTCATTTGTTGGCACATCTGACACTGCAGTACTCAAATGGCAACGAGATTATATGTTCAATTTCTGGAGCTGGATTTAAAATCTCAAGTTTCAGACTCAGAATTGTACCACATGAGCCATGCTGGCAGATTACCAGAGGCAAACTTGCTGCATCACAGAGTGGCGATTCACCACTGGTATGGTATTAGGCATAGATGGTAAATCCTTACAGTGTCCTTTTCATTTCAAGTAGACATTTAATAAACTTCATCCATGTAGCTTGACTGTTTACTGCAAACATCACATCTGGAATAAATTGGCATTATCTCATAGAACAGCTGCTTCTGAGATATCTTTGACCAACAAATTTCCTGTTATCATAAACTAAGGATCAGAACATGTCATATACGGGAGCATTGAGTCTCAAATCAAGTATCAAACAGTGAACTAGCTATTGGCGTTGGATCACCTCATACATTGACCTTGACTATCGAGTGATATTACAGCTGTACAGTTTATCTATTTCAAGAAAATAGCTGAAGCTAATTTTTTTTGTAGTGCCCATAATTTTCTTAAGTTCTTTTGTATTCTCTCCATGGCTTCTTGTTCACACAACAATGAGTTTTTTTTAGCTAGTATAATAGAAACAAAAGTATAAAATGTTACAGCAGAGGAACAGGCAATTAAGCTCAACAAATCTACTAAGTTAACAAGGTGTAGAGCTGGATGAACACAGCCGGCCAAGCAGCATCAGAGGAGCAGGAAAGCTGATGTTTCGGGTCTGAACCCTTCTTCAGAAAATCTACTAAGCTCTTTTTTTTCACCTGCACTACCAAATTGCTGTGTATTGTTTAGTATTTCATAAAATCTAAAAGCAGCTGAGACTTGAACCCTCAACTTTTGAGACAAAAACATAATGCTGGAGAAACTTAGCAGGTCTGGCAGCATTTATGGAGAGAGGAATGGCGGTAATATTTCAATTCCAGCATGACTCTTCCTTGGAATTGAAGGGAGCTGGAAAAGTAATGGATTTCATGCATTAAAGCCATTGTTTTTCCAGCCCCCTTCAGTAGAAGAGAATCATTTTGGTCCTGAAACATTAACTCTATTTCTCCCTCCACGATGCTGCCAGGTGAGCTGAGCTTTTGCAGCGCATTCTGATTACATTTCAGATTTCCAGCATTTGCAGTAATTTATTTCCATTTATATCTACACTGAATAAGCTATTAGATGCCTATTATGTCATTATGTTGGATATTAGTGGAGGATGTCACCACAAGGTCACAATATCATGGTTCTTTTCATGCAGTATAATCATGTGTAATGCGCGGACCCCAAAATAATGTACTCTATTTTCCTTCTTATACAGTGCAAAAGAATAATTTCTCCTTTAACTTTTATAGTTTTCCGTTCAAAAGTGCACAGAACTAAACATATTGATGAGCACCTCGATGCTCACTTTAAAAGAAAACCTCAATTTTGTCCAATGCCTGCCTTTTCTTGAAGGGTGCAAACAGGTTATGCAGCCAGAGGCCCACTTCCCTTAGTTCTGTGCTGTAACCAATGTCAATCTGCCATACTGATATGCCGTTCATAACATTAATCTAACTGAGAACCAGTAGATGCTCCATTTAGTTAAAACTGGACTTTGCATTTAATTTAAGAACAGGCAGGGAAAATAGTCACAAGCATCTGAAAAAACAATTCCATTTTACATGGAGATAGTAAGAACTGCCGATGCTGGAGTCTGAGATAACACAGTGTGGAGCTGGAGGAACACAGCAGGCCAGGCAGCATCAGACGAGCAGGAAAGCTGACATTTTGGGTTGGGAATCTTCTTCAAAAATTTTCTGAAGAAGGGTCCTGACCCGAAACATCAGCTTTCCTGCTCCTCTGATGCTGCCTGGCCTGCTGTGTTCCTCCAGCTCCACACTGTGTTATCCATTTTACATGTACAGTTTCAGAGCACATATAGTATTTCAGACAGCATACCAAATTTTTAGCAGAGGCAGTCATTTTAGACAACTTTCTTGCCTGGAAGCACGAGTTTACAACAAACTTTCAAATTTACAAATTTCTCTCAACAATTATCAATTCAATTCTAATTGACTTCAAGGT
This sequence comes from Ginglymostoma cirratum, assembly GCA_024137785.1. Lineage (NCBI taxonomy): Eukaryota > Metazoa > Chordata > Chondrichthyes > Orectolobiformes > Ginglymostomatidae > Ginglymostoma > Ginglymostoma cirratum. Next base: position 16,079,597 of record JAHRHZ010000078.1, on the reverse strand, counting down.
GTATCTACTTGCAGTAATCACCCAGAAATGATCACACGTTATTGGTGCAGTCCTTCATGCTGAATTTACTTATTTCTCTGTTTGTTGAAACAAATGTGGTAAATTGTAACAACGTTGTCGGTTTTGGAATCCCACAGAAATGGAATAACTGTATTTATAGAGCTCCTTTCCGGAGCCAAGGTGAGCCTAGAATGCTTCATTTCAGTAAATTATTTTTGAAATGAAGCCCAAATTGTAACATGGAGAAGGCATCAGCCAATTTCCACATGGTAAGATCCTACAAACAACAGAGATAATGACCAGTTACTCCGCTGCAATATTATTGGTTTAAGAGAATTGAATATTGGCAAGGACACCAGGAAGAATTTCTCCTCATCTTCAAAATTATAACATCGGATCTTATTATCCATCAGAGCATCCATACAGAGATTGGGTCTAACATCCCACCCAAAAGACAAATAGGAATAGCATAATGTAAAAAGAATGTCATGAACAATACAGAAGTATTAGAACTATGGATTATGTCATTTGTCCCAACATGCACAAGATGAGAATCGGATTCATTGCAGCTTTTGGGTTTTGGTACTTAACCCTGAAGCTCCAAAGCTAGTTATATTGGAACAAAACCTAAGTCAAAGGTTGTTGAACACTTTGGTAATGGATCAAACGTATGGAAAACAAGCATTCAAAAATAAATGGAAGTAAAGGCAATAGGCCTTCCCATGTAAAATCTTACCTATTCAACAGTGGAGCTTCATGGTCCACCCTTCGGACAAATACCATTGCAAGATTAACAATAATTAGCACTGTCTCCATTTCACTACCAGCAGTTGCACGGATACTCCATGAGCCTGGATTGCTCATTTGGCTCAAGAAAGCAAATACTGTGATTGTACCACCAGCGACCAGGGATTCATTTTACCTGCAGGATAATGGATAATGGAAGACAGATGTTGTGGTCATGATTCGACAATGGAAAGTATTCAAATTTTGCTTATCTTCATAACAGGGGAGCAGGCGTATGCATTACAGAGACACAGTCACCAATCTTGCAAAGGAGATCACCCAAAGTAAAATACGTACCCATAGAAAGAAAGAAAATAATTCTTGTCACAACTCTAAAATAAAACACGTTGTGAAAGCAGATAAAATGTCACTGGACCCATAAGGTTAACTCTGCTTCTCTCTACAGGTGTTACAAAACCTATTCAGTTTTCACAGCCATTTCTGTTTTAGTTTCACATTTTATTTGTTCAAACCTAAGAGTGAAAAGAAGATGTATTAACTCCAGTAAAAGTCCTGATTTTAAAAAAAGCTCAATTCAGACACTTCTGGGTTTCAATCAAATCCCATCTTAATTAAAATGATAATGTTTATTTACTTTACCAGTCAGATTTTGCCGACAGCATGTTTCATCTAGAAATTAAATTCAGAATAGGGGTATAAAGTAATGAATGTTCACCTTCTTGTATTATAGGAGATCCTTGTGAGGAAGTGGTATTGTCCTTACCAATGGTCCAGAAGCACTAGGTTCAAATCCTGCACCAAGACATGTTGGCCACGGAAAGAGCATTGTCAGCAAGTTTTAACAGTTCGATAATTATCCTGAAAAGCCTTCCATCACTTCTTCACCACGCACCGAAAGGGGAAAAAAAGTGTGTGCGTGAAGACATGCTAAAAAGAAACCCTTCTTAGCTTGCACTGCAACGCCAGCTCGGGAATATAGAGACAAACAATGAAACTTGGCACTATGTTTGTTTATTTTATTCCACTCTCAAAATCATGAAATGTTGTTGGTTATTCTTAGGCGAGCCTAGGGCTGTAAATCCATTATTCAGTGCAGTAAATCTATTATTCAACCTCTTCACCCAATTCTCATATCAGATTGAAGTCTGTTGATGGCTTTCTCTTGATGTTTGGTGGGAAAATGTTATATGTGGTGTTAGTATTTGGTAGCACAATTGACTTTCAATTATATCCTTTCAATACTGTCTGAGAGAAAGATTTAACACTTGTTTTAAACAAAGTGACACTTCAGTTAACAGGGGGAATATAACACAATGACATGTTTGTACATTAACATTATGTAGAAGAATTCAGTTCAATTAATGCTTAACTTGTCACTTTACATTGATTCACTTGTGCTTGAAGTGAAGAACAGGAATTGTCTCCTCCTGAATCAATTCAGCTGCAAAGTTATTCCATATCTCCAAAACAAAGGGTTTAAAAATGACCCGAAAGTACAGGTTCAATCATTCTTATGCATCAGACGCACCAGTTTTTATCCATGTCCTAGGGAGCTTTGGGGTGGGAATGTTGATGGGGTGTTGCACAGGGTGGTCCAGCCATCTGGTTTTGTACTGCCTGAGCTCACTTTGCAGATGATGCATAAACACAACAAAATGGAACAAGCTGACAATAATCTTGAAAGCAGAGGGATCATTGAAGCACAGCTAGGGCTCAAGAATCAAGGAGGCCCAGAGGTCACCAATAAATTAACAATACACTCTAACATTGCTCAAGGATCCAAAACAATAGTCAAGCATAGCTCCACCAGACCAACAGCTATTTGACAACCACAGTTGACACTTTAGCAGATGGTGGATGACATTGAATTGTTGGGCCATTTAGATCTGATGCTAGATTGTTATATACTTAATCTCTTGCAGAGGTTTTTGTTCTATCATTGAGGAAGTAACAACCAGGTTAGGCCAAGGAGATCCAATGGATATTATCTATCTGGACTTCCAGAAGCCCTTGACAAGGTGCAGCACAGGAGGCTGCTGAATAAGATAAGAGCCCATGGTGTTAGAGGCAAGGTGCTAGCATGGATAGAAGATTGGCTGTCTGGCAGAAAACAGACAATGGGGATAAAAAGGTCTTTCTCAGGATGGCAGGCCAGTGACAAGTGGTGTTCCACAAGGGTCAGTGTTGGGACCACAACTTTTCACTTTATACATTAATGATTTGGATGAAGGAACTGAGGGCATTCTGGCTAGGTTTGCAGTCGATACAAAGATAGGTCGAGGGTCAGGTAGTATTGAGGATGTGAAGTGGCTGCAGAAGGATTTTGACAGGTTAGGAGAGTGGGCAAAGAAGTGGCAGATGGAGTACAATGTGGGAAAGTGTGAGGTCATGCATTTTGGTAAGAAGAATAGAAGCATGGACTGTTTTCTAAATGGGGAGAAAATTCAGAAGTTTGAAGTGCAAAGAGAGTTGGGAGTTCTAGTCCAGGATTCTCTCAAGGTAAACTTGTAGGTTGAGTCAGTAGTTAGGAAGACAAATGCAGCTTTGGCATTTATTTTGAGAAGACTTGAATATAAAAGCAGGGATGTACTTCTGAGGCTCTAGAAGGCTCTGGTCAGGCCACATTTGGAGCATTGTGCGCAGCTTTGGGCCCCATATCTCAGGAAAGATACACTGGCCCTGGAGCAGGTTTAGAGGAGGTTCACAAGACATGTCCCAGGAATGAAGAACTTAACACATAAGGAAAAAGTGATGACTCTGGGTCTATACTCGATGGAGTTCAGAAGGATGAGTGGGGATCTAATTGAAACTTACAGAATACTGAATGGCCTGGACAGACTGGATGTTGGAAAGATGTTTCCATTGGTAGGAGAGCATAGCCTTAGATTAAATGGAAGACCTTTTAGAACAGAGATAAGGAGAAACTTCTTCAGCCAGCAAGTGGTGAATCTATGGAAGTCACTGCCACAGAAGGCTGTGGAGGCCAGGTCATTGAGTACATTTAATACTGAGATAGGTAGGTTCTTGATTATCAAGGGGATCAAGGGTTATGTGGAGAAAGCGGGAGATTGCGGTTGAGAAATTTATCAGCCATGATTAGTTGAAAGGCCTATTTCTGCTCTTATGTCTTATGGTCTTACATTGAAGACAGGCTAATTACTCTCAGGAAGAGGATTTTGATAGCTTAGTTGGCTGGACGGCTGTTTTGTGAAACAGAGTAACGACATCAGTGTAGAATCAACTCCAACACCAACTGACGTTACCGTGAAGGACTCTAATTCTCAAATTCTAACCTCACCTGAGTTGTGGTGACCTAAGGTTAAATTACCACTATTCAATTTTCTTTATGAGAAAGCAGCCCTATGGTCTGGTAAGACTGTGGTGACTTTACCTTTACTCTCAGGCCATTCTTTAGAGGTATAAAATGGATCACAAAATGAGACACAGAATAAAGAAAACCGTTCTAATCAAACAGTTGAGTAAATTTTTGTCGCAGTGAAACTGTTCTGCTAATCATGGATCAGATCGTCTACTCCCTGAATAACTCCCAAAATACCCAGCAGGACCCCTCAGCATTCCCAGTGAATGATCTGTAGTACATTTTAACCTCCAATGGGAAATTCCCATTCTCCCTGGGATCCGAAGAGATAGGAGAGGCACTAAATGAATATTTTTCGTCAGTATTCACAAAGGAAGAAGACAATGTTGTCGAGGTGAATACTGAGATACAGGCTATTAGACTAGATGGGATTAAGGTTCATAAGGAGGAGGTGTTAGCAATTCTGGAAAGTGTGAAAATAGATGAGTTCCCTGGGCTAGATGGGATCTATCCTAGGATTCCCTGGGAAGCTAGGGAGGAGATTGCAGAGCCTTTGACTTAGATCTTTACGTCGTCATTGTCTACAGAAATAATGCCAGAAGACTGGAGGACAGCAAATGTTGTCCCCTTGTTCAAGAAGGGGAGTAGAGACAACCCTGGTAATTATAGACCAGTGAGCCTTACTTCGGTTGTGGGTAAAGTGTTGGAAAGGATTATAAAAGAGATAGGATTTATAATCATCTAGAAAGGAATAATTTGATTAAGGATAGTCAACACGGTTTTGTGAAGGGTAGGTCGTGCCTCACAAACCTTATTGAGTCTTTGAGAAGGTGACTAAACAGGTGGATGAGGGTAAAGCGGTTGATGTGGTGTATATGGATTTCAGTAAAGCGTTTGATAAGGTTCCCCACGGTAGGCTATTGCAGAAAATTCAGAGGCATAGGATTGAGGGTGATTTAACGGTTTGGATCAGAAATTGGCTAGCTGGAAGAAGACAGAGGGTGGTGGTTGATGGGAAATGTTCATTCCAGAGTTCAGTTACTAGTGGTGTACCGCAAGGAGCTGTTTTGGGGCCACTGCTGTTTGTCATTTTTATAAATGACCTGGATGAGTGCATAGAAGAATGGATTAGTAAATTTGCGGATGACACTAAAGTCGGTGGAGTTGTGGATAGTGCGGAAGAATGTTGCAGGTTACAGGGGGACATAGATAAGCTGCAGAGCTGGGCTGAGAGGTGGCAGATGGAGTTTAATGCGGAAAAGTGTGAGGTGATTCACTTTGGAAGGAGTAACAGGAATACAGAGTACAGGGCTAATGGTAAGATTCTTGGTAGTGTGGACGAGCAGAGAGATCTCGGTGTCCATGTGCATAGATCCCTGAAAGTTGCCACCCAGGTTGATAGGGTTGTTAAGAAGGCATACGGTGTGTTAGGTTTTATTGGTAGAGGGATTGAGTTTCGGAGCCATGAGGTCATGTTGCAGCTGTACAAAACTCTGGTGCGGCCGCACTTGGAGTATTGCATACAGTTCTGGTCACTGCATTATAGGAAGGATGTGGAAGCATTGAAAAGGGTGCAGAAGAGATTTCCCAGGATGTTGCCTGGTACGGAGGGAAGGTCTCATGAGGAAAGGCTCAGGGTGTTTTCGTTAGAGAGAATAAGGTTAAGAGGTGACTTAATTGAGACATACAAGATGATCACAGGATTAGATAGGGTGGACAGTGAGTGCCTTTTTCCTCGGATGGTGATGGCTAACATGAGGGGACATAGCTTTAAATTGAGGGGTGATAGATAGAGGACAGATGTCAGAGGTAGATTCTTTACTCAGAGAGTAGTAAGGGCGTGGAATGCCCTGCCTGCAACAGTAGTAGACTCGCCAACTTTAAGGGCATTTAAATGGTCATTGGATAAACATATGGATGATAAGGGAATAGTGTAGGTTAGATGGGCTGCAGATTAGTTTCACAGGTCGGCGTAACATCGAGGGCCGAAGGGCCTGTACTGCGCTGTAATGTTCTATATTCTATGTTCCTCTGACAAAGTCTCCAAGTTTCAGACATTTCCAGCTTACCTAACTGGACATTTATCCAGGAAATGTTAGCTGGCAAAATCTTAGCCTAACGCCTGGGTAACTATACAACTCATTCCCCAACCAACCCTCCTGACTTCGCAACTCCACCACCCTAGCACCAACTCAATCCTGATTTCCCCTCCCCAAAACTTCTAAGCCAATCGCTGATATTCCTACTCCACCCACAACCCACCCAAGTCACCTATTTTCTCCTCCCGATCCAGGAACTCCCCACCTACATCCATGACACCACCCACGCCCTCCACCTCCTCCAGAATTTCTGATTCCCTGGTCCTCAACACCTTATCTTCACCATGGACGTCCAGCCCCTATATACTTGCAGTCCCCATGCAGATGGCCTAAAGGCCCTCCGCTTCTTCCTCTCCCGCAGGCCCGACCAGTCCCCCTCCACTGACACCCTTCTCCGATTAGCCAAACTCGTCCTCACCTTCAACAACTTCTCTTTCAATTCCTCCCACTTCCTACAGACAAAGGGGGTGGCCATGGGTACCCGCATGGACCCAAGCTATGCCTGCCTCTTTGTAGGATACATGGAACAATCCCTCTTCTGCAGCTACACTGGCCCCATCCCCCAGCTCCTTCTCCATTACATCGATGACTCTATCGGCACTACCTCGTGCTCCCACAAGGAGCTCAAACAGTTCATCCACTTTACTAATACCTTCCACCCCAACCTTCAGTTCACCTGGACCATCTCTGATACCTGTATCTCCTTCCTGCACCTCTCTTGTTTCCATATCTGGCAACCATCTGGAAACCGATATCTATTTCAAGCCTACTGACTCCCATAGCTACCTAAAATACACATCCTCTCACCCACCTTCCTGCAAGAATGCCATCCCCAATTTCCAATTCCTTCACCTCCATCACATGTGCTCCCAAGATGAAGCATTCCACTCCCAGACATCCCAGATGTCCTCATTTTTCAAGGACCACAACTTCCCGTCCACAGTGGTTGAAAACGCCCTCAACCGCATCTTTCGCATTTCCCACAACTCATCCCTCACACCCCCTCCCCACAATAACAACAAAAACAGAATCCCCCTCGTCCTTACACAGCACCCCACCAACCTCCGGATTCAACGCATCATCCTCCGCCACTTCCACCACCTGCAACCTGACCCCACTACCAAGGATATTTTTCCCTCCTTACCCTTATCTGCCTTTCAAAGGGACCACTCTCTCAGTGACTCCCTCGTCCACTCCACACTCCCCACTAGCCCCACCACCCCTGGCACTTTTCCCTGCAACCACAGGAAGTGCTACACCTGCCCAAACACCTCCCCCCTCACCCCCATCCCAGGTCCCGAGAAAGCCTTCCACATCAAACAGATGTTCACCTGCACATCTGCTAATGTGGTATACTGTGTCTGCTATTCCCGGTGTGGCCTCCTCTACATTGGGGAAACCAAGCAGAGGCTTGGGGACCACTTTGTGGAACACCTATGCTCGGTTCGCGACAAACGACTGCACTTCCCAGTCGTGAACCACTTCAACTCCCCCTCCCACTCCTTGGACGACATGTCCATCCTGGGCCTCCTCCAGTGCCACAACGATGCCACCTGAAGGTTGCAGGAACAGCACCTCATATTTCGCTTGGGAACCCTGCAGCCCAATGGTCTTAATGTGGACTTCACAAGCTTCAAAATCTCCCCACCCGCGACCTCATCCCAAAACCAGCCCAGCTCATCCTCACCTCATCCTCACCTCCTTGACCTGCCAATCTTGTCTCCCACCTATCCGCTCCTCTCACCTCACTGACCAACTCCCACCCCCACCTCCTACCTACCAGTCTCATCTCCGCCTCCTTGACCTGTCCATCATCCCTTGACTGACCAACCTCCAGGATCTAGGCCTGAAACGTCAAGTTTTCCTGCTCCTATGATGCTGCTTGGCCTGCTGTGTTCATCCAGCCCCACGCCTTGTTATCTCCATCCTAACTCCCCACCTACACTCACATTTACTGGCTCCATCCCCGTCTCCTTGACCTGTCTGTCTTCTCTCCACCTATCTGCTCCTTTATCCACCTTCCATCCGCCTCCCCCTCTCTCTCTATTTATTTCAGAATACCCCTCCCCTCCCCCATTTCCGAAGAAGGGTCCAGACCCGAAACGTCAGCTTTCCTGCTCCTCTGATGCTGCTTGGCCTGCTGTGTTCATCCAGCTCTACACCTTGTAAACTCACCTATGAATCTCCTCTGACCTCTACAACTCCACTATTGACACACTGACCACCTGCCTGAACCCTGAATCACCCAACTCCTGCTGGCCCCCCTCGAATCCTGCTGAACCTCCAAAAGACCCACCCTCACTACCTGCTCCTATCCCACTTATGTCACCAACTCTGCCCCTTTACATACTTGGCTCACCCATCCTATACACTGACACATCTACACTTTCACCCATACATTTGTGTACACACACTAACTCACTGCAACATTCTGAGACATTTAAACATTGCTTACCAGATTGCACCAGTTAGTGCCAAAAATTGGCTGCGTCTTTTGGGCAAATTCTCTCCATTGTTTCCTGCAAGGATGCCTCTGCTTATTGAGTTTGAAAGTGTCTGTGTATTGGAAGACCAGCCTGAAAAATTGAAGGAAAGTAAGTGGTTGTCTTTTTGTCTGGTTAGCATTGGAAAAAAAGAGTTCTGTACTGACAGGTAGATATGGGTGTCTCTAAAAATAGGGATGTTAAGAAGTTATGAAATAAAACTTTTGGAAACATTACTTTGTACAATGAATGCAACATTGTCACAAACGTGAATCAGTAGTCAGAAAATCTCTCATAACAATTGACCAAGAACCCTGAGGGACACAAAGAACCAGCTGCGTCGAAATATCCCACAACAAAAGTAGAGCGAATGAGAGGCATCATGACTTGCTCACTCTGCTTCTGGCAAATGCTTGGGATGTTCATGCTATTGCCCCTCAAACAGAGTTACTTCCCCTGCCAGTTCTCATAACACTAACTCCATCATCATTTTGTTATGGCTGATAATGATAGTGTACACTTCGCCGAATGTGTAGCGTTAGAAGAATAGAGAGGGGATGTGGGGAAAAAGTCACAACTGTCGGATTGATTAATAGAGCGAGAGAGGAAGAGAAAAAAAGCAAAATGTGTAAGACAGGGGTGGGAACTTTGAAACTAGAGAAGTGCTTTTATTTTAAACTCATGAGTAACTCATTTTTGTTTCAGAAAATGGTAGCGACCTTCAAGAGGGTTGCCCCAGGTTATGAGAAAAATACACCTGTATCTCTATTAATACTTGTCCATTCAAGTCTGATAAACCAATTCATCTATTTTACACATTATAGGCAATTAATTAATTTCAAGTGAATTGAATGGTCAATTAGTATTTCAAACTGATATAAAGACAAGTCCACGAGTTACTGTGCTGATCAAACTGTTCAAACAAACCAAAGACAAGAATGAAGTAAGCAACGCATTTACCTAAAACTTATGTTGAACGTAAATGGATTGAGTTTTGGAAAGATCTTGTGGATATTTTGATAAGAATGGTTCGTTACTCTATATGTCATGGTCTCCATCAACCTCACCAACAGTCTCTATCAAAGCTTGCTGTAGCAGTTCAGCCCATGGTCTTAAACAGAACAGATTTAAATTTGGAAGATAAGTAACCTCCATTGCCCCTCCATGTTCCAACTAGATGTCAGAGGTTTGATGCAATTTTAGTGAACAGTTTCCTCTTGCAATAATCCTCCTACATTTTCTAGAAACAGAAGTAGCATCCTCTAGAAACTGAATGTTTCAGCCCTCCAGTCTCCTGTGGAGACCGTAAAGCATTTTAGGCTTAACTGCTGAATTAGCCTTTGAACTGCCTAGAATCCATGACTGATTATGTTGGACATAAAAAAATGGATATTGATGGTGCAATGTTCACTACAGCAGTGTCACCTCTGGATTGAATGAACTATAGGCAATTATTCACATTTCACAAACAAAATTTCACTGACTTCGTGAATATGTATATATATATATATATATATACACACACATATCTCAAAAGCAAAAATATCTCCGAGATGCTACTTCTGCCAGAACTGAGTGACATGTCGATCTTCCCTTTAGTTTTATAGATATTAATTTACAGTTATACATAAAGCAACTTCTATCTACATCTACATACAATGGTAATACTACACAAATTACAACACTTAGCTAGAACCTTTAACTATCTCTTCTATTAAATCCATTGTGACATTGTCAACATAAGATCAATTTCATTTTGTAATTTCATTTCAAAGTAGTCTCTTCATCCATTTAATGACTAGGTATTGTATTTCATCAGTGTGTTATTCAAACTGAAAGAAAATGAAATGTTAATAAAATTATTAACAAACATAAACATTTGAACATGCTATTCTAAAGATTGCCATATTTCAAATACTTGCATTTCAGTAGACCATTAAAAATCATTACAGTAAATCCATACCTTAAGTTCTGCCTTTTTAAGTTGTTTGATTTATTGTCAATCAATTAATGGAATGGGTATTTATGTTTAGCACAGCTCAGGTGGTGTAATCTGTTCAACACCCATTTTTGACGGCCTCTTCTGCTCCCTAATACACCCACTTACCTACTCTCCTGCTTGTTGTACATGGGTCTGAAGAAGTGTGAAATGAGTTAATATTGAGGAGTGCCACAAGCGCCACACACTATGATGATTTCACAATGACTTGTGGACAAAATGACTTAGGATCTCAAAGGAGTGAGACCTAATGCCTGCTCCCCTTAAAGCCTCCATAGCAATGTCTATCATAGCAACTTAACCTGTCACTAGTCACTAACATGCAATAAATTTTATCTTCTTAATTACTATTAGTTTTCCTCTATCAAATGAAGCCAGATAGACTCTGTAGTTTCCTTCACTTAAACAATGTGAAGGCAGCAACCTCCATCATAAGCATACAGCTCATACAGTGTAGTGAGCTGGCATGCCATTACAATGCTGCTTGTGACTCGCCTCCATCACCCTACAACTCTCAGCTGCTCTCATTCTTCCCACTTCTCACCACACACCTTCCACAGCCTCACTCACAGATGACAGTTCTGGAGAGGGAAACAGTGAGGGAGAGAGTTAGCAATGAGGGAGTTGGAAGGATTGGCAATCAGCAGAGAAGGCGACTGAAAGGCACAAAAGTTCATGTTTTCCTTCATATTTATATATTTATTTTATTATGAAAGTTAATTCATTTTTAAAGTTATTTTGCTGAAGAATATAGCAATTTAGCAATGTACAGTATTTAATCTTACAAGGTATAATGTTTCAGTTTATTTTTGTTGATGGGAAACATCCCACATGACCTAAGTAAAACTTTTACATTCATCGTAATGAGAAAATAGAAAAGTTCTGATCACCTAACATTGTTTCTTTTAAAGTTGTAATTTTGAGGAACATTAAACAAGGAATTACTGTACTTGGAAATGTTTTAACATCTTCTCTAGAGAAAAGTCAGCCTCTTTTATCAACCATATGGTGCACTAGAGGGTTTACAAAAGCAAAAATGCTTTCCTTAGGTCAGAAGTAACATCCCTCCCTCATTTAGTGAGGTCACAGGACACAAATATATGCTTCTGCTTACCAGAAGAGTAACTAAACAAAGAGTTTCAAACTGTAAGTGATCAAATATCAAGATTAACTTTGTGAAAGGATAATTAAGATTGTTTTTGTTTTATTCTTTTTAAATTATTTTCCTTTAGTCCAACTTCAGCATAATTTTTATTCATAATCATTGATTATAAGCAAAACAACTTTAGTTGAATCACGAACAACAACTCTCTAATAAAAACATCTGAGTAAAAGCTATCTCTGAAACAGCATCAATTTACTGCATTTAATTTAAACTCAGACCTATGCAACAGCATTTTATGAAAGCTGTGTTCATAATTCAATATAACAAGCATGGGGCTGGATGAACACAGCAGGTCAAGCAGCATCATAGGAGCAGGAAAACTTGACGTTTCGGGCCTAAACCATTTCTGATGAAGGGTTTAGGCC